>QTSX02005102.1:43237-239792 GCA_014839935.2 Entomophthora muscae | reverse complement strand
AATACTCAAACAACTACCTCCACCCCGGGAGATCCAGCACGCTGTACAACTTCAAGGATTGTTATCTAAAGCACAATCATTATACTGTCTCACACCAAAGGAAGATGAAACCCTCCGCCAGCGCCTTGTGGACGCGCTTGATAAGAGATTCATTTGCCCCTTGCTCTCTCCATACAGGGCAGTGGTCTTCTTTGTAGCCAAGAAGGACAGGTTCCTTTGCCTGGTCACAGACTACCGTGCCCTAAATGAGGTGACAGTTAAAAATAAGTACCCCTGCCGCTGATTGACAACCTGTTTGATACACTTGCAGGCGCAAAGGTCTTTAGCAAGATTGATCTCACTGCAGGGTACAACCAGGTCCACATTGCACCAGGGGATGAGGCAAAAACTGCCTTCCGCACACGCTACGGATCGTTTGAGTGTTGTGTCATGAACTTCAGAATGACCAACGCTCCCTCCACCTTTGCCATGTTGATGAACAAAGCCTTTGAGGAACTGATTGGAAAGTGCATGGTGGTGTACCCTGACAACATTATTATCTTCAGTCAAAATCAAACCACACACCTCCAACACCTCTGTGCTGTCCTCAACACCCTTTGGGAAAACTAGCTAAAAGCTAAACCCTCCAAATGTGAGTTTCTCAAGTTGAGTTTTTATTTCTTGGGCACATCATCTCTGCCCAAGGGATAAAGCCCAATCCTGCCAAAATCAAGGCAATCACTAGCATGCCGCCCCCCACTGATCTGGGCCAGGTGCGAACATTCTTGGGCATGGTTGCCTATGTATGCAAGTTCATCCCCAATTGTGGAGAACTAATTGCACCTCTCACTGAGCTCCTCAATACCAAACAGAGCTTCTATTGGACCCCCGCCAGAGACCAAGCCTTTGAGACGTTGAAGCAAAGGCTCACAACAGCACCAGTACTGCAGTTTCCCAACCAAAATCAACAGTACAAACTCAAGACTGACGCCTCTGACAGGGCCATAGGGAGCATGCTAAGGGTAGAAACTGACAATGGCGTCTTTTTCTCTGTAGAATATGAGTCCAGGAAGCTCACTGACTTGGAACAACATTATTCTATCCATGATAAAGAGCTGGCAGCCATTGTACACTGTGTTGAGAAGTGGCGCTGTTACTTGAAAGGTGCGACCTTCCCACCCTGCGTTCTGACGGACCATAAGTTGCTCCAGTACTTCAACATGCAGTCCTATTTGACACGCCGCCAAGCAGGATGGGTCAAACTTCTATCCTCCTATCAATTACGCATTGAATATAAGCCTGGAAAGGAACTCGTCACAGCCAACGCCCTTTCACGACTCTATGTAGTGTCCATCTCTGGGGACAACAGTCTGGACCCAGACTGGCCCATGCTCTACCTGCACCCTGAGGCAACCTGCTACAAGGGCCTTAACTCGGTCACCATTTCCAAGCTGAAGGACAACAAAAGTCAGTTCATCATTGACGCTGGAAACGTCTGCTGCCAGGCAGAGACAGGTGAGAAGACACCTTATATTTCCACCACACAACAAGGAGACACCATCTTGCACTACCACCAAACCTTGGGTCACATCAGAGGGTGTAACCTCTTTGAGATCATGAAACGTAAGGTTTGGTGGCCACAAATGCGTCAAGACATCTTGGACCTCCTTGAGACGTGTGTGTTGTGTGAAAAGAATACGTCCAAACCTGCACCTCCCAAGTCTGTCCTACCCATCAAGGCTATGGAACCCTTTGAACAGTGGGCCCTTGACATTGTGGGACCGCTTCCCAAAGACAGACTGGGTAAGAAGTATATTATCACCGCTATCAACTACTTCACGCGTTGGCCAGTGGCCTGGGCCACAACCAACCACACCGCCACCACTGTTACCCGCTTTATTGGCAAAGAGATTGTGGTTTGCTTTGGGCAACCCAAGCGTCTCATCATGGATGGCAGGCCTGAACTTTTTGGACACATTGTGAAGGCATACTGCGTCAAGAACGCGCTCCAACATATAATCACAACCCCCCTACCATCCGCAAGCCAACGGGCGCGTGGAACGGTTAAACAACTCCCTTGTTCAACTGATTGCCAAACTCTCGCAAGAGCATCCTAACACTGTGTGAACTAAACATCTTCCAACTGCCCTACTGATCCTGCAAGCAAGAATTAACAGGGGTACTGGGTTCAGCCCTAACACCCTGGCCTTTGGAACACCTGACGGCCTGACAGGGGTTGAACAGGGGGAACTACGGTCCAAGGTTCCCGACAAGCCCCCCTTAGTGCCAACTCTCTCCCTAGACCAATGGCGTGCCAAAGCCCAAGAAATCAAACACAAGCAGATTGCAGGGGGGACAAATCACCTCAAAGCTAGATATGCCATAGGTGACTCTGTCTACACCCTCAATCCCGATTCTACCAAATTAGAACCTAACCACCTAGGGCCCTTCAAGATAGCTGCTGTCTATGACAACCACACCTACCAACTTGAGGATGCCCAGGGAAACACCAAGAAACTTCATCACAATTGCTTGCGCCCTTGCTGTGTCATCCTCACACAAAGGTTGTTTGTGCGGACCTTCCCAGACCTTCCGCAGACTCCAGTCCTGGTGTCTGACAACAAGCAGAAGGCAAGGGAGAGTGTTGCAACCGAGATTTGAACCTCACCTGCTAACGTATCTTATGATACACAGGGGGCGCTTGATGAGTCGCCCCTTGACGTATCTAACGTTATGAATAAATCTGGTGACAATGTTAAATGGCGGGCACTTTATCCTAATTAGGAGCGTTGCCAATTTGACCTGCTGATCCCCGCACAAGTTATTCCTTGGCTCCAAACCCTACATGAAACTCCCCACTATGCCACCCCCTTGTAGCCTTGTGGCTTCCCCATTTAGTATATTAATCACAATATCTTTCAATAAATGATACCTTATTCTTATTATTTTGTCCTTTCCTATTGGACTGTTGTCTTCCCCAATTCCAAGTACTGGACCCTCATTGGTTCAGTTGCAACAATTCTAGTAAAGATCAAGAAGTCAAAGAAAAGAAAGAAATTGAGAGAGGGACAATCCCACTCCAACAGAAATAATTCCAAGTCGGAGACAAGATCTGAGCTGTTAACCATGACATGCACAAGTTGAATCCAGGATTATGAGGACCAGGCATTGCCATGGAAGTCAAACCAAACAACACCTACCTCATCAAAGTCATTGGTGCTTGAACAGAGCTCAAACGTGTGCATCATGACCGCCTCTGCCTATGCAAAGCAAGAACAGCACAACATAATTCCCAACTTCCTGTACCCAACACAAAACTGGATCAATACCAAGTCTTAATCCCCAACACTCTCAAAAAAATTCCTAAGGCTCCACCTTTCAGCACAGGGGGAGATTTTGCAACATCTTCAATTACTTTCTCTCAGGAAAGTAATACCCTGAGTAATTTCCCGACTAATCATTGGTCAGTGGCACTCTTATCAATCACTCATCTATTATGGGGATCAAACCTTTTGTGTCCCAAGTGGAACACTACTTGGACAAGCCTCATGACTGCCATGACGCACTTGGGCAATATGTAGCTTCTCATAACACTATATAATAATTGAAACTCATATCCAATAAAGTATCATTCTCTTCTCAATTTCCCCCTTTATCTTGTTTATTATACTTATCAGATGTATATACTTGACACCAATAAGAAAATATTAACAGAAACAAGAGCAAAAGTGAAATGATATATTATTTATTGAATACCTTGTATTAAAACAGGCCATTAGTTGGTCTGTTTGAAGGATCTTGGTAATTAAGCTTGGTATATGGTTTCTAATGGTACATGGAAAGTGTTTTACTAGTATCTTATCAAGGTATCAGAACAGGAGAAAAGAAAGAGAAATGCTTATTTGAGAAGCTCCCGCCTATTATGATCAGGCATAAAGCTTAGATCATGATAGTATATGCTTGGGTATTTTAGAAGTGTAGTGAGCCTAATATGGATCCTTGTGATTGAGTATCTTGGGTTTATAATATATCATGCAATATTTTAAATGTGGAATATAAGAAAGCTTAAATTCTATCCAAGTTGCAACTATAGCCTTTAGGGTTTCTCAGGAACACCTTAACTTGGGCTTAATAGTGAGGATGCAATAGCATAGATGCTTTATTGTTTTAAACTTTATTGGTTCCCATGCCTTGAAGATGTTATCCAAAAGTTGGCTTGGATTGAAGCTACATGGGGGTTTGTCGTTGGTCAACTTTTAGTATTGAGCTATAAATATTTATTTTGGATTGTAATGGGATGTTCTAAACAGTGAAATTGGATTGTGATTTTAGATAAGGGTTTAATAGGCTACATGGGTATTTGCTGGGAAGTGGATAGCAGTGTTTGAAATTGGTGCTATATTCTGATTGTGGGATACTGTAGAGTAGCCTTTTTAAAAGATAAAAGATGGAATAAAAGAATAAATGGGATTTGTTTAGGGGTGGTTGGAGTATATGTGGAATTATTGGGGTAGCTTACCTGCGATATGGCAGTCTCTAAATCAAAAAGAGTGATTTGATTGGTGAACAGGGTTAAGATTGTGCTGGTATTGGTGGAAGTAGGGCAAATGTATCAGTGGTAGATAGAAAGTGCAATGTAGGGATTGGATGATAATCCACTCATTGCACTGGGATGAGTCTAGATTGGTCTCGGCATCATCCTTAGGGATTATCAACAAGGATAAGGTACGTCATTTGAACCGACGTGTATAGTTTGATAACAAAGGTGTGTTATCAAGCACGTGGAGACTCGCTTGATTCCCAAAGCTCCTAAAGGGAAAACAAGTCATTAGGAATGGCTGCATATTTCAGGAAGCATGACCCACCTGTAAGAAGCAGGCCCCGGATTTAATGGCATTTATAGTTGTCAATTAGTCTGCTTCGGCCAGACCGCCGTGAAGTTTTAGAAAAGAGAATTAAAAGTAGGATGGGAACCCGGCATTTATTAGCTCAAAGAAGGGAATTGGGGATAGCAGGATTAAAAATGGGGTCATGGATATTTTTTCAAAGGGATGCAGCTCCGTCTAATAGCAGCGTTTACTCCTTGGCCTCAGGCTGAGTCGTCAGAGCGGGCCAGGAAGGAAGTGAGGTAGCGACAGGCATCGTCAATAATGGGAATGGAGTCGGTGGCTAGAAGCAGGGCATTGCGGGCTTTAAGGGAGAGTGGCTTCTCGTCGTTCTGAAATTCAGCCGAAACTTTGGTGTAACGAGTAGAGAAGAAGGCGACAGCTGGTTCGAGCTGCTTGCGTAGAGTCTCGGGCTTATCACCAGCATTCTCTTTTAAGTATAGAGAAATTGAGTTGACCTCAGAGTTGATACGCTGGACAAGCTGGTTTTGGGATTTGATGAGATACTGTAGGGAAGAGTCTTTGATGGAACTGACGTTGTCCTTGGTGGCGTTGAGGGTGGCCTGAAGCTTCTCATTGAGGGAAGACATCTCCTCAGCAGCACGCTGGAAAAACTTTTTAGACTCGCTGAGGTTGAGGATAGATTGGTTAGAGTTGGCGGTCGAGAGGCTACTCATCTGGCTACGCACAACCTTTGTTAAGCGGCGGGAGGCATCAACACCAACGTGGCGGAGACGAGCAACACCGACGTCGCGCTCGGCTTCTTGGGCCTCCTCAGCCGGAGGTAGGAAGCGGTCAAGGATACCCTCAGCGTTACTAGCGATAGAATCAATGGTCGAGGAAATGGCGGCCTGGGGAGTCGCCACCATACTGGAGATCGCATCGCGTGATTGTTTGATAACATCCGAGGATGTCTGCTTGAGGACAGTGGGAAATTTATCTTCAAGGAAGTCAAGAGATCTGACCCCCAAGTTATCAGCAGCCTCGAGATGGGTGGGGAACTTGGACTCGGCCAGCTCGCTGACTGTTTGCAAACCCACTTCGGCTTTGGTCAGGGCGAGCTTAATATACTTGGAGTAGATGCTCTCGCCAGAGTTGGCATACTTCTGCACGTAGCCAACGCCCTCGGCTACTAGAGGAATGGCATTAAGGCGGTCGAAGAAACGGGAGTCTACCTCCTTGGCTTCACTAGTGGGCGAGCAAGGGTCTGAGTACTCCTTCTCGCTTGCCTCGGAAGAGTCTTGGTGGTCCAAGCCTGGCTCCTCGCTGGGATGCTCGTCGCGGATGTGTTTCTTTTCGTCAAGGAATTGTTCAGCAGAAAGCATTGTAGGTTAGGGAAGCCATTGATTGCGAGCAGCTTAAATACCATTTGTCCCCTACGCCCCTACCTTTCAACACAACTGTCGTTCATTGGTCAAGGCGTGGCTTGGACATACCTGCCCCCCATAATCCGAGGCTCCCCCAATCAGATTGCTCGATCGGTCACCCCAGGTGAAGTCATCTTTGAGTAGCTTCCAGCCTGCGCATGTGAATTTTAGTCCGACCTAATTTACAAATCCATCCTTGCTGATCGTCCTTCCACTGAGCCTCGGCTCGAACCCCTTACCGCGGCTTTTTATTGGCTGAGCCTGTCCCACAATTGAATCCTGCGGCCCATCTCCGAATCCGATGACATCATTGGCCAGTTTGCCATTCCAAGCTAAGCGCAGGTTTATGCACAAACAGCATTAAATTTCCAGCACAAAGCTGCTGGATTCAAATCCACCGGAATAATCCATCTACACCTGCTGGGCCGAGCCCCTCAAAGACTCATCCAAAATTCCCAGCCAGCCGAGCCTCGGCAAATAGGATTCAAAATCCTATGAGGTTTCTGGCAGCGGCATTCCAGCGCCCACTTTGCCGAACACCAGCAGCCACAAAACCAACACCCTTACACATACATGATTCAATCGATTGCTTAGACCAGCAACTATGCAGCAGATGGGGGTGTGGCAAGTTGAGTGAAGCAGATCACAAGTGACAAAGCTTGGTGGTTTAGATCAAATTAGCTTCCCCATTTCCCCAGCCAAAAGTTTATTTGTTGGAATCCACCACCCCCTTTTATCCGGCCCACAGCGATTTGACCAGCTGGTCAAGCATCACTCAGTCATCTACGCAAAATCTTTGCACAACCTCACTTAGTATCCAAACATACATGCATAATCATGAGCATTCGCCCTCAACCCTCATCCTAAATCGGCCCATATACAAATAAAATGTTCATAAAAATAAAAATGTTTTCTCTCTAGCGCTATAAATACATTTACTCTTTTCCAAGTAACTATTCAACTGTATAAAGCTATGGAAGATCAATACCTAATTAAAGCCAAAACAGTATCAAAAAATGAATGCATTATAAAATAGCCATGTAATAAATAAATATATTTTGATTTATTGATCATTTATTAACTTAAATATATACAGCTATGAAAACTAATCATCAATAAAAGCTAAAGCAATATTCAAGAATGTAGGATATACAAATTCTGCCTAATGCTATAAATCCAGTTAAACTTTCCTGGAAATTTATTAACCCAAATTTATAAAAATTAATCACGAGTAAAAACTAATGTGGCTTTTAAAGACTGGATGCATTAAATGATGAACCCTGCCCAATGATACAATCCATCTATACTCTCTTACGTAATTACTAACTCAATTATATACATGTATTATGAATTATGAACAAAATCTAATGCTACTTTTCAAAAAATGAATGTAAAACAAAAAATAAATACATGCCAAAATTGTATTATAATTATCATTTCCATCCACGTTTTATTTACTCATTTTACTCCAACTCCCTAGGAAACCACCAGATCTTTGTGGCCACCAATATATTCTTTGGTATAGCCACTTCGAATAGGATTTAAAAGCTGAATACAGATCACAACGTATAAGGTAGAACTCTGGCGATATTCAAGGCTGCTGCTCCGAATTGGGCATATCGGTAAGAAATTTAAACACGAAATCAGACAATTTAATACCTAGGCTCATAACTTTGGTGCTACCATCCTCACCTGAAGCTGATAAAGTTTTTCACTGCCACCCGGTTTGATATCCAAGAATATTTGGAAAAGGGTGGTTCAAATCTCTGCCCCTGGCTAGGACAATTTAAAGGCACAATGCTTTATCAATGTTTCAACATTGCCCAATAATTCTATATTTGAAACCCCTTTGGTATATTTAACCTATATACGCTTTCAATATAATATATGCCTAAATCATGTTTGGGTTTGAAAGGCTAAATAAGCCAGTAATCATTTCTACCCACAGTTTATTACCTTTGATCCATCATTCTTTATAGAGCTATTCCGTATCGTGTAAAATAAGCAATTTATTATTTTGACGGAACCTTTTTTGTAAACCATGTTTTAGGTTTATAACCAAGGTGTGATAATAGTTCCATACAAGCGGAACTGTCTAGAAACTCAAGGATCAATAAGTAAAACATGGCCTTCTATAGCTTGATGGGATCATTCAGGGGCAGAATAACCCTGGTAAGTCATCAGCATGGATCGTTTCCATAGCAAAGCCTGCTATGAAATCGAATATATCATAGCAAGTAAATACAGTAGTTTTAAAAGCTATGGCGACAAGCAAAAATTCTTCAGATTTAAACAAAATGATTTCAGATTTAAACGAAATCCAACTCTCAGGTTAAAATATATACTCTGTTAACAGGGTTTATTGGCGTTAATGGGCAAAATGGGTCAACACAGCAATGAAAGGCTCTTTTTTTTGGTAAAATTTTACAGCAATGAAAGGCTCACACGCAAAGCAAAACCATTCAAAATATAATCCGAAATACATTGATTCACAAACAAAATGGTGTGAGTTGACTTTCGGTGTACATATGTTTACTATGTGAATCGATGACAAAATACACCCAAGCAAGGTGTGTCAAAACTCAATCCAAAAACAAAACACAATAGCAACTCACAACGTAAACAAAATCACTCACACAATGTGTGCAATGGATTGTAATCATGAATGATACCAAGGTATCTAAAATAAGATACAAGATCTGCAACATAAATTTTAAAAATATTGTATTGGGTGTTTGAATTTGCCAGTAAAATCTACGAAAATGGGTGGATTTTTTTGAGTATTCTAAAATGGGCGTTGTAAAACCAAAAACAACTAACTAATAAATAAAAAAACTATAATTGGGATACTGGGTGGGAAAAAATATTAATTGAATATCCATAAACAGATAAAAGCAAAACTTAAAAATAGGGAGTAACTTAATTAAGGTTTATTTAATATTTTATTAAATTTTAAAATGAAAGGAACACAACAACAGACTACTATTGCACCCGTTGTGCGCCGCAGTTGCAGTTGCCCCCACAGGTCAAAGAATAGACTTAGTACAACACAAGTGCCTACTCAGGAGGGAGGCGGGAGAGGAGAGTTTCATAGTGACGCTGCACTGACACAGCCGGTTCAAGGAGCACAAGCTGCTAGGGTGCAGAGCATAAACCCTCGGGTCCCAAAGCTGACCCAGAAGCCAACCAAGGTCACCACTACCAAAATGGTTAGAAACAAGGAGGTAGAACTTACTTTGTATGTGTTTGACGCTGTGTACCGGCAAGAGTTGGTCCTGTCAGCCATGCTGGAGAAGGTGAAGCCTGTACTTGATACTAGCTATGAGCCCTATGTCAGTGATGGTGATCAAGAGGATGACAAGGAGCCCCAGTTCTATCAAACCAATGAGGGACAGCTAGTGCTCAAAAAGGTTGCAGCCTTCTACAACAAGGTGTCCATGCCTTGCAAGCCTGTCATCAATCAGGATCCTGGCTTGTCTGAACCCACAAAGCCCGCCCAGAAGCGCATCCCCGACATCAAACACATCATTTTGCTTAAGCTAATGCGGGAATTGGGTGACTACAAGGCGGCTGCGGCTCATGTTGGGGTGGATCCCAAGTACGCCTCAAAGACCTTCAACAAGTTCACCAATACTGGCCAAGTCCTTGCCGTGGAGAAATCCTTGCACATGTCAACCATGCTCACCAAGGAGCACAAATGGGAAATCCACCAGTGAATAACCCAAGATTGCCATCTTGAACTGGCCAATATACAAGCCATGATAAAATCTACATTTGGGGTTAAGGCCTCAATTTTCTTTTATTATCATTTGGTCAAGAGAATGCACTTTTCCTGGAAAAAGCTCAGGGTATCCCCCTACAATTGTAATAGCCCAGCCAACATTGACGTCCAGAAAAAATACGCAGAGGCGTACACTGCCCTCATAGCCAAGGAGACAGTCAAATTTTACTATATTGACAAATCAACATTTGCCTCATCTATGCAGAATAAATATGGGTATGTCCCAAAAGGCTCAAATAACGGGGTGGCTTGGCGTGCTGCAGTCTGCGCCACAGCCTACTCAATGATGGCTCTCCTCAGTCCAAAGGGGTTTGAGCTTTATCAAATGATATTAGGTTCTCACACCAGCTGTACCTTCTTGTCATTCCTCCAATTGGTCCAGGATCACCTGAGAAGCACAAGCCCGGGCTTCACCAAGTCATTGTGCTGGATAATGTTGGTCTCCACAAGGTGGCTGATATTCTCAAATAATTCCCAATGATTGACACTAGCATTGCAGTGGGCCCCCAGCAATTGGCCACAGCAAATTTGCGCCTTCTCTTCCTCCCTGCTTATTCATCCTCCCTAAATCCCATTGAGGAAGTCTTTGGGTGGCTCAAGCAAGTTGTCAAGCAAGGGAACACAACTGGGACCAAAGACCTCTTTAATTTGCTGCAGGCCAGGATCCACACCCTCCCAGATGAAACTGTGGCCAAATTCTATGAATATGCTGATTTGTTCATCCCCGCCTGCCTTTCCAAACAGCCAATCAATTAAAGGCATAGCTTGTCCAACTTTTTTATATTCTCTAGTTTACTATTTAAGATTTATTAATAATCATTTTATATTTAGAAGCTTCTAAGCCCACAATCACATCCAGCAGGAACATCAATGAAGGCTTGTAATTTATTTATTTTATATTAATTTTTTTCTATTATGGCATCTGAGGTTATCCCAAACACTTGATACAAGATTACGCAAACATATTTATATCACTTTTGTCAAATGAATATAAAAATCAAATTAAAAAGTTCAATGTAAAGTGTACACAATATAAGTAATTTTATTAGAGTAAATATATTTATGCTTATATGATGACCTTCTCCAGGATTTATTTTGCAAAACTTGTTTGCTAAAATAATAATTATAGAAATTTATTATAATAAAAATAATATAAATTGTCATGTTTTGCTCCTGGGGACGACATCCAGGAGGACACAACAGGAAATCTTTATAAAAAAAGATTTGTGGTTTAAAGCTAGTCTTGGGTTAGCCTTCAGGGCAAAATTAAGGACACATACCTTAGTTTCCTGGAATAAAAGATGTGAAATTTCTTTTGGCAAAAAGGAAAGGAAAAAGCTTGAAGAATATTAAAGCCAACACAAATGTGGATAAACTTATCTTTATTAGGAGAAATGATTCTACTTATATAGTAGACAAGGGTCAATGATCACTCATTAGGTAGACAGAGTGGCATAGGGGGTCACGTTGGGATGAGGTCATACCAGGATCAGTCAAGGGCAGGTATAGTAATCCGGAATGGGTGGATATTGAACCAGACCCATTTGCGGAAGGTGAGGAATTCCCAAAATCAAAGGAAAAACCAATCAAATCTTTTCAGAAATCATTCTTTAAAGGCAATATCAAAATAGCATTAATGGCACAATTTCTGACATCTTCTCCCTCAATATTGGACACAGGGAGTTGATATTTGCGGAGAAATTTGGAGTGTACCCAGTCAAAAGGACGGTTGGAGGACAGTAGCTTCACAGTATACTTGACACCCTTCTTGTAGGTGACTTCACAAGGTCTAACCCAGAGGGAGTCTAGCTTATGAGCACAACCTCCAGTAAAATTTTGATAATAGAGGACTAGGTCACCTACTTGATACTTGGGGAGGGGGGCTCTGGAAGCATTGGAGGGCAAGAGTTATAAAGCTTTGACTTTGTAGGCACTAGAATAGACTGTAGCCTGGGTATCAATGATACAATTAGTCAAGTCTTTGACATGAGCTTCAGGGTTGGCAGATGCATCAACTTTGATCAAAGGGGGTCCCAAGATTGAGGGGGTAGTGGCTTCTTGTTCATACAGCATCGCAAAGGGGGACTGGCCAGTCACTTGATGTCTGATGATTCTATACACAAAGAGAGCAGCAGGGAGGAACATATCCCAATTAGCAGCATCTGAGAGGGTAAACTTTATCATGATAGACACCAGGGTGGAGTTTGCTTGTTTGAAAGCTCCATTGGTTGAAGGATTATACGGAGCAGAGAAGGATTGGTGTGTACCCATATCTTCTACAATGGACATTATGTGCGGGCATTAAAGTTGGTCCCGTTGTCAGAAAGCAGAACCTGAGGGCAGCCATGGCAGTAGAAGATATCTTGCAGCAGGAAGTTAGCAGTGGTCTTGGCAGCTATATCCTTTGTTGCTGTGGCTTTGACCCATTTACTAAAACAGTCTACAGCCACCAAGATGAATTGACACCCAGACCTAGAACAAGGAAGAGGGCCAACAGCATCAATACTCACAGTGTGGAAGGCATGTTTAGGAGGGATGAGCTTGAACTGATGTTGGGAAGGTCAGGGTTGTTGGAGCTGACAAGAATGATATGGGGCAAGGACATCAGGGATTAGGAGGCGCATATTCTCCCAATATAAGTTCTTGCACAACCAGTCATGCGTTTTTGCTATGCCTCTGTGTCTAGTATCAATGTGAGCTTGGAGAATGATGGCTATTCTCATACTGAGGCAGAGGTAGGGCAGATAGGCATTGTTGACTTTCTTGAAGAGTTGTCTATCTCAAATCACAGTATCTTTTGATAAGGCTTGCAGTGCCAAGCAGATGTCTTCTGGTTCAGTGGTCCAGGAGTCAGGGTATCCTATCAACTTGTATAGGCAATTGGCGTCAGCAGGATGAATAGCTAGTATAGGCATCCTTGACAAACCATCAGCATTCTGATGTTGTGCACCAGGACAATGTACTACCGTGAAATTTTATCCTTGTAAGTGTAGGGCCCAACAGGCTAGCCAACTTTCAGGCCTCTTTAGTTGTTACAACCACTTAAGGGAGGAGTGGTCTGTGACTACCGTAAAGTGAGTCCTGTAAATATAGTGTTGGAACTGTTTTACTGCATGCAAAACAGCTAGGCAATCTTTTTCAGTGATACTATAGTTCTTCTTGTGTTTGTTGAGGACTTTTGAAGAATAGGTCACAGGTCAACCAATGCCTTTTTCATCAAGCTGGGCTAAAATGGCACCCACAGCTACTCTACTAGCGTCGGTGTACAAGATAAACTCCTTATCATAATCAGGGTAGACTAGGATGAGAGCCTCTTTGAGTTTGGCTTTCAACATTCAAAGGCTTGCTGTTGGCTGTCAATCCACTCAAAGGGCAACTGCGCCCATGTTGATACTAAAAATATTGACAGTGGCCATGTTGACACTTTGTTGACATGGTCACTGTTGACTTGAAACTTGAAATCTCCTATGTTTTTGCTAGTTGTGCTAGCTTAATTCTTTTTAAAGTGTTCAGGGGTGCAAGCCCAGAAAACATAACAAAATTGTGGCCATTTCAACACAATTTAATATTAAGCTTGATCAAAAACTTGATTTAACCAAATTCTTCATTTACGTTTACTAATAAAAATTAGTTTATTTTTTATTTGTTTTCACAATATAAAAGTGTCAATGTTGACACTTTTTAAGCCAAACTTATTTCTAATAACAAAACTGAAACATCTACAATAAAAAAATTAAGTGCACATTCAAAAGTATTTTTTTATTAAATTAATATATAGAAAATGACATTGTGCATACAGTAGATTGTTAAAATATTCATGTTATAAATATATATGTGGCACTTATTCTGGCTAAAATATCATAAATGGATTGGTGGCTAACAGGGATCCAATAAATCAAGCATGATTTACTATGTAATTTACTATATAATTTATTATTGAAAATAATTTCAACACTCAGAAATGTTGTCTATTTGCTTGTGATCATCCGCCGGGGTGGAGTTAAGAAATTAGAGTGGCGTGATTAAGCTTAAATTAATATGCCACTTCATATAAAGAATGTTGTAAGTGAGGTTGTCAACACTTTACCCTTTTCATTACTGAATACAACTTTATTAAGAACTTCTTATAATTGCAATGGTAAAATATCATATTACCACTACCCAAATATTATTTTTAATAAAAGAATAAAGAGCTTAGATGCTTTTTTTACTTAATTCATATGTTTTTTTTAATTTTACTATGTGAACAAAAACATACAGAAAACAATTAAAATTGCTAGCCCGTGTAAATTTAATTAAGCGTACTATGAAAAAACATAGTAAATTTTCAAAATAATGTTGACAGTGACAATGTTGTCCATACTAATGTCTACAATTTTTCTAATCAATAGTGAGAATTCTGCTTTTTTTACTAATTGTCACTCATAATGTCAACGTTTTTCATTTCTCACATATAAAACTTTATGTTTTACATAATAAAATCATCTGGTTTTTTATATTGTTGTGTTTTAACTTTTCTTTTTCATATTTTATAATTTTTAAAATAAAGTCTATTTATAAAGCTAATACTTTCACATAAATCTCTTAACTTTTAACTTATTATTTTAGGACAAGAAAACCTCTAATCAGCCCAAAGGAACCAAGCGTCCCTCTAAGCCAACCAAATCTACCAAGAAAAAGCCTGTCTCATCAAAGAAGGACACTCCCAAGCCCTCCCCTGAGCCCTCTCCTGAGAAGAGCCCTTCTCACTCCACTGAGGGAGAGGAAACTGATGGTTCCCTTACAGATCACAGTTTCTACAACTTGGCTTCAGATGAGGAGCCAACCAAGAAGCGGCACCAGGCCAAAAAGACCCCACCCAAGGATAAGTCTCCTGCACATGAGGAGCACCACAACAAGCCCCTTTCTGCTTCCCCACCATCACCAAAATCCCCCTTCCAGTTCATCAGGGGATGATTCAAAGCCCTGCCCTGATTACTTCCCTAGCTTCTGCCATGCTTTTTCTGGCCCCTGGGACCCTCTGCTGGCCCACAATATCTGCAACGTTGACAGGAAGTTTAAGGATTCTTCTTCCCTACCAAAGTTTTTCCTCATCATGAGCGTCAAAGGTGGGCCAGCCATGGTGGCCAACAGTTACATCTTCTCATGCAATAATGCCAACCAGGGCTTCAAGAGCCAGGACTATACCTACAAGGACCACTCCTGCCCAGTGCAGCTCAATACTGAGCGCTGGGACTTGGTACAGACCATCAAGGGTGAACACACTTGTGTGATGCCCAACAAAACCATTGCCCACCTTCTCAAATGGTATCTGGTGTAGGTCATGTCCACCTTAAAGGACCTTTCCCTTACCCAGCTGGCTGTGCTTGCATTTAAGTACCTCTCCCCCACTAACCTCAAGAGGGTGCCAACCCACACCCAGTTGGTTAAGTTTGTGAGTGATAGATGCCAAGCCTCAAACCCCCTGGCCAAAAGCGCCACCACCATTGAAGACCTGGTCCTTTCTGATGACCTCATAACAACTGAGGATGGAGAGATGTTCCTGCTCCATGACAGTGGGCAGGAAGTGGAGGATAGGATCATTACCTACACCACAACCCAAAACCTGGAGAAGCTCAATACTGCTACTACCTGGCTGTGCAATGGCACATTTGCAACCTGTCCAACCATATTCAAGCAGCTTTGGGTCCTGCATGGGCAGTTCAATGACCAGGTCATCCCTCTTGTGTTCTTCCTCCTGCCTGGTACAAAGACAGAAGTCTACACCAGAGCATTCAAGATTGTCCAGGATTCTTTGAGCTCCCTTCCCATCAACCATCCCCCCTCCCACTCACGCCACCAGAGCAAACCCTTCCTCTGACAAGAAGGATGAGTCCACCCTAGCTGCAGAGCAGCTAGCTCATGCACGCTCACTTGGGCCAAAGGTGATCATAATGTACTTCAAGCAAGCTCAGCTCAGAGCTTTTGAGGCCAACTTCAATGGAGAAGTTCAGGGCTGCTTCTTCCATTTTAGGTAGGCCCTTATCAAGAATCTCAAGAGCAAGAAAGAGCTTTTTGACAAGTATCTTAATGATGGTAAAAGGAAGTGCCGCTTTGTCATCACCCATTTTGCTGCCTTGGCTTTTGTGCGGCCAGAGCATACTGGGCTTGGCTTTGAGGCCCTCCTGGAGGATGCTTATATCAAGAAGCACTTCACCATTTTCTAGGGTTACCTTGAGTACTTTGAAAAGCAATGGGCAGGCAAGAAGATGACTACCCAGAGAGGAAAGATCAGGGCCACTGCCCCTTGGAATTGCCAGGGCGCTGTGACAAAAATCACTAGATAATATGAAGCTGTTTCTAAGTGATGGGGAATAACCACCCAAATCCACATAGAATTGATGATTAACCACCAACACGGCTTCAGATATTTTTTATGAAATTTCCAATTGTAACTCCAGGATTAAGTAGAACAATTAGTCCTAACCAGAGTAATCCAAGATAAATGACCTGGGAAAGCATCAATGCATCTTCAGCCTAAAATTCTGGGCATTGGGAAGTGACATGATTTTCAGTTTCAAGAATGGGGGGATGAGCTACAAAATTGGCTGGCATGAAATTGACATTTGGCGGCACCAACAACAAATTTCCAGCTGAAGGACCCCATCTTTCTGAAATGATTCTGTTCAGAATCAGATTGTACAGGATATACCGCAACAACCCAAGCACAGGATGCATTTTTAAATTTTAAAATTAGAACTTGGGATAATTGATTTTTATTGAGTAAATTTAGGAGGACTCAACTCTTAGAGTTGAAACAGGGAAAATTATTCAATATATATCAGAAAAATTGACTAAGTAATACCACCTGAGTCTTGACCTCCTATTCCTTTCACGTCATCAAGTAAGTATCTAGTCCAGGTTGCAAAGAACCCTTGTGTGACCAGTTTCTGACAACCATGATGATCAACAAGCTCATATTGGGTGACCCTCATATTAAGTTGATTTGTCAATGTCAATTTGAAAGGGGGAGCTGGTTTCAGCTGGCAGACTGGAGCAGCTGTGACCCATTTTCAATCAACTGTTTGGTTTAAATCCGTTAACTCAGTCAATTTTGATACAGCTTTTCTGGCCTTCCAAGCCTTCTTACTTGGACAGACAACACCCAGCATTATTGAACCTACCGTGACAGGCGCCTGCCTCAAGGGGGAGAAGAAGACCACCTCCAGCCTTGAGGTTTAGCACAAACACTTGAAGACCAAGTTTGGGTCCAACCCTAAATACAACAAGTTCTTTGCCAAGCTACAAGAGGAGGCCAGAAATGTCTCCAAGTTTTGTGACCTGGCTAACTGGGTGGCCCCCAAGAAGAAGAAGAAGAGTAAATATCAGGAGTACTAGAAGGCAGTGCAAAAGGTAGTGAAGAAGAAGTATAAGGTGGCAGAAATCAAAAAATACCTTGAAGATGTTGCAACTGCTCTTGCTGATGGCTTCAATTAGCCCAGTAAACTTTGCTTTGCCTGTATCCTTTTTACTTTTGGATTTTTATATTTTTTAATTTTTTTTGGATAGTAATAATCTTTTTAGGTATAAATGGTAAGTTTTAGATACAGTTTCAATGTGGTTTTGTAAGAAATATCTTATATTCTGTTAATTTATCTTTAAGGCATGAGATTTTTCAGTTGTGCTTATATAAAGTATAATAAATTTAAATTATATTTTTTTAAGTTTTGTAGTTATTATGATATATAAAATATCTTTATTTTTGGTTCATTGTAAATTTGAATTTTGGGGGAATAAAAAATATTTTTATAATAAAGAGTGTAAATTACATAGTAAATTGAAATATATTTGCTTATATCTCCTTATTCTTATTATTTATTGTAATTAATTATTGCATTTATGAACTCTCTGAATGCAATTTAGTATAGTAAAGTATTTAAAAACATACCTTTATATTAAAAATGTTCAGGGTAAAGTGTGCCGTTACTTAAAAAAGTGTCAACATCCAGGAGACAAAATTATGTAAAACTGGGCCGTCACTTTACTATAGTGCTGACATTAAAAGTGTTGACATGGCCACTTTTAACATTTTTAGTGTTGACATGGGCGCTGTTGCCCACTCAAAGAGTACGTTGCAAAGGAGCTGGACAAGGGATTTGCTTAATTCAGCAAAATCAGGGATGAATTGTCAATAGTACCCCACATCATGCCAAGAAACACTTGGACCTCTTGTAGGTTTGTGGGAGGCAGCATCTTGTCAGTGGCTTCCACCTTATTATTCATGGGGCGTATCCTGGTTTGAGTGACCTTATGACCTAAGAACTTGAGTTGTTCTTTAAAGAAGGAGCATTTAGAGGGTTTGAGTTTCAAGCCTGCCTCTCAAATTTTGATGAAGACATCTTTGAGGTGGTCCAAACAGTTGGTAAAGGTGGAGCTGAATACAGTAATATTGTCAAGATATAAAAGGACACAGGAGAGTTTCAGATCATGTAGAATGGAGTCCATAGCCCTTTGAAATGTAGCCAGGGCATTGCAGAGTCCTTGGGGCATTTGAATGGGTTCATAAAGACCTTCTGAAGTGATGAGCGCAGCCTTTTCTCTATTTTCAGGGGACAAGTCCACCTTCCAGTATCCTGATGCTAGATTCATAGCAGAGAAAAACTTTGATCCTTCTAATTGTCTAAGAGCATCATCAATTCTTGGCAAAGGGTACAAGTCCTTTTTGGTGAGCAAGCTTAGTTGGTGGTAATCCATCTCAATGTGGTGGCCTCCATCTTTCTTATTTAGGATCAATAATGGGGGGTCCAAGGGTTCAGAGAGGGAGCTAGGAGCCCAGCATTCAAGAGCTGTTTAAGCTCCTTAGAGACCTGGGCTTCTTCTACTTTGCTGCAGCAGTAAGGTTTGGCATAAAAGGGCAGAGCATCACCCATATCTATCTGGTGGATAACCCCCTTAGCTAGACCATAATTGTAGGTCCAGATGCAAAGACATCATTAAAATGGTCTAAAAGTTCTAGAACATCTTTTTTTTTGAATGGGTGACAGTTGTGGGAAGTCTGCAATGGTGAATAGGGAGAGAACCTGAGGATCTCCTTCAGGTAAGTTGAAATCACTGAAATTCCAAAAGGGTAGAGGGACATCACTTGCTCTGAGCCTAATATGAAATCATGCCCTACAACCTGGCCCTTGGTCACCTGCATAGGCAGGGCAGTTAAGTTATCTAACAACAGCTGCACAGGCTCCTTATGGGTCAGGTCCAAAATTCCCGGGCATAACTGAGGCTCTCTGCGGCTTAGGGAATCAGGTGAGTATAGCTCCAGGAATAATTTTTCAGGTAGTTTGTAGGATATCTGAGAGTCTATAATCACTTGTGAGCCTGGTGGAATGGTGATAGCCGCAGGGGAAAGAAGAGGCACACCTTCCTCTGCAGGACAGGAAGGAGGAGGGGAACACATATTAGAGGAGTGAGTTCTGTACTTGAGCAAGAAGATACCCATGGGATACTCGAGCACACAAGTCTTAAGGAGTTTGTCAGGTAGGCGCGGAGGTTCTTCAAAAATCAAAGGGACCTTGTACCCTAAGAGAAAAAGGTATCCATCTCAAAAGTTTACAAAACCATTATATTTTTGGAGGAATTGTGTTCTAACCAGGAGATCATAGCTTTTGTTCACTAGTACAACAGCAGGGCATGCAATGAGGAGTTTCCCAAACCTCATTGGCAGAGCAGAGTAGGCACCAATGGCTTGGGTTTGAGCCATGCCAGCAGTACCATATGATTGAGTGTAGTTGAGGTCAGGAGCCAGCTTAAGCTTCTTCATTAGCTTGGATGATACCACGTTGACTGGAGAGCCCGTGTCCAGAATGGCTTTGATTTTAACCTTTTGGATCAATACTTCCACACATGTAGTATCTTCCCCAAAGGGGGAAAGACAGCCAGAACGTCCTGTAAAGCTGCTAGCTCTTTTTCCCATTTATCTAACATGCATTTTAAGGCAGGAATTTTCTTATACACAGTCTGCAAGGGGAGAGATACAGTCACGTTCTGAAAGAGGGCTTCAGCTAGCTCACAGCTTCTTCAGAAGAGTATACCAAGACATGTGGTCAATGAGCCTGGGCCAGATAGGGACAAGCCACCACAGCTTTGGCTTCAACTGAAGGTAATTGATAGGTAGTGGTAATTTCCCCTGAGAAAAGCTTGTAAGGGACAGCCAGAACAGAGTAGCCATAACTATCTGATTCATCACAGTCAGAATCTTCAGGCTCAGAATCACAGGAAAGATCATGAAACAGGTGAAGGATAGTTGGGCCAGAGGAAGGGGGAGATTCCTTGTCAGAGGGTGGATCAGGAGGAGACCAGGGAGATTAGTCAGCAGAGAGCGTCTCTTCCTCTAAGCTGACCTCTCTTTTCTTGCCTGTTCCTTAGGGTAACAACCTTCTACCTGGGGATTAGTTCAGGTATGCAAGTGGTGCCCTATTTGACCGCAGTTATGACATCCTTGCCTCTTAGACGGCCCACTTGAGCCTAGAGTCATAATATGAGGGGTGCTGGAGGTGGTTCTAGCGTTGCTGGCCTTATTTTTGCGCACCATAGTATCCCTGTGGGTCAAGTGCATGCCTTGAAAGAGGGTCTTGATACTCTCCATAGACGTAAGGGAAGCTTTGTGGGCCTTAAAGTGCAGACACAGGAGTTGGTTCACCTTTAAAGTGTTTGAAAAAGCTGTGTAAGCTTCCTGGGGAGTTAACTGACAACTGGTGATTAACTGTTGTCCTTCAATGTAGAAGCAATTAGAAAATTCAGCCAGGGTCTCCTTAGGCTTAAAAGCAATGTGCATAAATGCATCCTTTTTGACCTCCAAGCTGAGATCTCCTCCAAATTCCTTGATCAAGAGGCGTTTCATATCCTCCCAAGTGACTATGGAAGGGAGTTTGGGGACCATAACTTCTTGGCACATGGGATGTAGACAAGTAAAAATATGCTTCTTTTTAAGCTCATCAGTGGCCCTACACATTGCAGTCTTGTAGATTGTCAGAAATGCAGCAATGGTAGAGGTCTTAGGGTCAAATATCTGTTTGAATGAAGACTTATAGTTCAGGTCAATGGACAATGAAGTGGATTGGCTGTTGTTACCTGAGTTGAGGACGTTAATGTGGGGATTGCCCTCAAACTAAGATTTGGCAGCAAGTTGTATAGCCCAGAGAAGTCAAAGGCTCTCCTCTAGGGTGTCCAAAGTAGAGCTGTTTTTCCCAATGATGTCCCTAGCAGCAGCAGCTCTGAATTCATTAATCTTAATTTGTTGCACCGTTAGGGTGCCAGCAATTCCATTGAGGCAAGTGGTCAGTGAAGTGGTTTGATCAATCAAAGGGATAACCTGTCCATTCATTGTTTCTGTCAAGCAAGCGAGGTTTTGTACCTCTTGTTCCAGTGCATCCTGCCTATCAGCAACATCATTTTTTACTTCCGCTAACTGATCCAAAGCAAGAGCACAGTTGACCTGGGGTTGGACTTCAAAGTCAGGGCAACAACTGTGATTGCCATGGGTGGAAGTACTAGTGACCTCAGCTTCCCCTTCACCTTCAGACTCAGAGGATAAATCATAAGGATTAGAGAGGTGTTGTCTCAAATACTTGCTTTTCTCCTTGCAAGGTAGCTGCTTGGTTGGTGAGCAAGGCAAAAGAGGGTCAGGCATAGGTTCTACTGGAGAAGGGTTCTGAACAGAAGATTGACGTCAAATAGTAGCTTTGAGCTCAGCTATGGCTTCCCATACCTTAGCCTCAAAGTCCAACGGGGCCTCAAAAGGAGGAGCAGGAGGTGTTGCCTTGATGGACGCCACTCTATCATCCACGTAAGTTTGCACTTGATACAGAGTGTTGCCTAACGTAGCCTTATCCAATCCCTATTGGTGCTGCAGATGGTGGCCCCAGGTATTGACATGAGTCCCAACCAGCTTGAGTTGTGAATTGACATGCCCCCAAAATTGATTGAGTTTGGTAACCAGTGTCTCAAAGTCCTTACTGTTGTGAATGCAGCTATTCACAGTATTTTGATTTTGCCTTTGGTGGGCCATTTTGAGGACAAATTTCTTGCTTTTGCTTTTACTACTCAAAATGAGTTGATGACCAATTCAGGAAATACAATTGTTTGGTTTCCTGATCCCTGCGCAACTCACTTGCCCCACTAACGCTGGTGGCAAGTGATCCTACCGTCCTGGTAGTGTTTTGTGGTATTCTCAACCACTATATATTCCATTTCCTTGTTTGCCAATAAAATTAAGTTCTATTCACATTCTCATCTTTGTGTCTTCTGTACTTCCACGCCTCTCTCTAGCCACAACTAGTAGAGATTATTCTTCCAGGGCCGTAAGGTAAACACATTTGCCTTCCCTGTCATCTAACCAAGACTTAGTACAAATCCAATCCTAAGGTTATGATTTTCCATTGTGTGTCTGTGCCGCGCCTCAGAACACAACACTGACAATGCTTAAGAAGAGCGGCCTCTATTTGTTCACGCCACATTGCTTGATGCTCATCCAATTTGCACAGTCAATCCTTGATATACCCAGGGAGTGAGGAGCAAAGGGAATTCAGTGATGAGGTTATGTACTTCTGGGAGGCCAGCAAGTCACACTGGTTATCCAAAATACACACAAAGAGGCTATGGGACCATTCTTGATATGCCATATTTTGAGCATGGTTGTATGAGACAGCAGTGGCTACAGCATTTAGAATCTGGTTCTAGAATTCTAATGCAAGTTTATGGTGAACCAGGGCGGGTTGGATAAACTGATTGACTAACACACCAATAGTCTCCATTGATTCCATCAGCGCGGGGGGAAGACCAAAGTCCAAGAGGAAGGAATACAGATCTTTGGAAGTATACCCAGGACAGAGACCAGGGATAGTGTGCATTTCCACAGTGCCTGAGTGGAGGAGAGAGCAAGCAGTAGCGCAAGCTTGCTCATAGTTGAGAGAGAAAGCTAGAAAGGGGGCCCAGGTAGGCCTGGGAGACAGCACCAGCACCATTGGGGTTGAGGGGGCATCAGTGATGTCCTCTTCTAGAGGAGGACTAGTAACTTTAGGTTGCTAAGGTACTTCAGAAACAAAGGGAGAATGACCAGAGAATGCACATGGGAACAGGGTAACCAAGGGGCTTGCAGCCCCTGTAGTGAGCACCATTTTGTTGTGTTTGGCTCCTGGGGATAACATCCAGGAGGACACAGCAGGAAATCTTTATAACAAAAGATTTGTGGTTCAAAGCTAGCCTTAGGTTAGCCTTCAGGGAAAAATTAAGGGCACATACCTTAATTTCCTGGAATACAAGATGTGAAATTCCTTTTGGAAAAAAGGAAAGGAAAAAGCTTGAAGAATATTAAAGCCAACATAAATTTGGATAAACTTGTCTTTATTAGGAGAAATGATTCTACTTATATAATAGACAAGGGCCAATGATCACTCATTAGATAGACAGAGTGGCATAGGGGGTCACGTTGAGGTGAGGTCATACCAGGATCAGTCAAGGGCAGGTATGATAATCTGGAATGGGTGGAGATTGTATTAGACCCATTTACAAAAGGCAAGGAATTCCCAAAGTCAAAAGCAAAACTGACCAAATCTTTGCAGAAATCATAATTCAAAGGCAATATCAAAATAGCATTAATGGCGCAATTTCTGATATAAATTTTAATGAAATTTATTAGGAGATAGGATTTATTAAGAGCGCCTGTAGTGGGTTTGGCAGTATGTACCCACCCCACAATAGAGGTGGCACACAACTTCCACTGCCACACAGTATACAGTGGATGCACCCTGCTGAAAGTATTCTTGGCGGCTAGTAAAAGTGAAGATAGTGAGGTGGGAGTGAAGCAGCAGCTTTTCTGATGGGGCTGCAAACCTGTAGATGCCAGCCAGGACCAGGGCGTCCAGGATAACATGGTCAACTGAGTTGTAACCCAGGGGGACCTTCTTCCCATCCAGGGAGAGCCTGGCCTTGTTGATCCCTAAGAGAACCCTGTCAAGGTCCTCTATGGACGCGCTCATCCCAAAGTAAAAGAGATACCCCAGGTAAACCACAAGATGAAGCCTTTGCCCAGCAAAGGCTTCAGTAACTTGCACAATTCATTAAACACAGCACTAATCTTCTTCTTGTGCTTTGTCTTGGCAAATGTGAGCTTCATTGCTGGAGGAACCCCTGTCTTGTTGGCACTCCAGGCCAGCCCAAAGTCTGCCAGGAGGATATTGGTCTTCTTTACGTCTGTTGTGTCTGCAACAGCCAATTTACCCACTTCACGCCCAAATTTTTCCAACAGGTAAGACAAGATGTGCTCCACCAGGAAGCAGAAGCAAGCAGCCGCGTGTGCTTGGCCCATCTCTGGTATATTCTTGAATGGGAGCGTTACCAGGACGTCTCAAACAAGCTCAATGAAGTTTACACAGTAAATTCCACTGAGGGATACCAGGTCCAGAAAGACCAGTTGGGCATCCTTGTAGGCAGTAACTGCCCACTCAGATGCCACCTCAGCATGCGTAAGCTCAGCCAATGTCTCCCTGGACATTGAGAAGGACCTGTAGATTCTGTCTTCAAGCTCCTGCACAACAGGGGGAAAGAAAAAGCTGCCTACCCATGTGATTGGCATAGTTGGCATAAGAAGTGGGGGGACAAAAGGGACCAGGACCCAGCAGAGTTCACTGTCAACGTTTTCTATTGAAAAAGGTAAGTATTTAAATAATTTTATAAATTTTTTATTACCTTCTTCTGTTTCCTCTTTGATGGCAGCTTTGGCAGGCTTGGCTATCTTTGGCGCAAGAAATTGCGCCAGCAATTTGGTGTCCTTGGTTCTTGCACGCTTTGCAGGTTTGAGGTGGGCATACATCTCAGGGTCGTTGACCCAGACAGACGGCGCAGAGAGGGCAAAGGATTTGAATTTGAGGCCTTCCACCACGGTTTTCTGGACATTTAATATGAGTTAAATGGTTGTTTTGGATGTTTATGGCATCTTGGTCATGAGTGCCTTGGCAGACACCTTTTCAATTTTGTCCCTTGTAAGGACAGCAGCCTTTACTTTTGCCTTGACCTTGCAGTCAATATCTTTAATTTTGGCAATCACTGAGTTGAGGTCTTTGAGTAGTTTTTCAAGTTCTTTCATTTGATTTTTTTATTAACCTTTCCATATGTTTTTATAGCTTTTGCCCCAATAAATTCTGTATTATTCTGATATTTTTGCCTCTTTGTTTATCCTTTTTTGTTTCCCAATTACTACAATATCCCATCTTTTACCCATTGTATATATGTTTTACGCTTAACTCTATGTATTGTTTGCTTTGTGTTGGCATTGTTTCCTTGATTGCCATATTATTTTTGGCACTTTGCATTGCACCTTGTGAAAATATTAACAACAATTTGGTAATCAGCTAAATTTGAATTAGAAAATTATAGGCTAATTGTGTTTAGATAAAGTTGTTACTGATCCAAATTCCAAACCTTAATGATAAACTTTAAGCCAATCAGGAGCCAAGTGATAAAGTGATTGTTGTGACATAAAGGGTCATTAATAATTCTTTGATGTATGTTCACTAATTAATATAATTGACTGGTTGTTTTGCCATTGTGCGCCATTGCCGCTGTGGCAAGTTATTGATGGACTAGTGCTCAATCAGCTGCTGGGTTAGCACTAGTCCACCAACAACTTGTCACAGTGACAATGGTGCACAATGGTAAAACAACCAGCCAATCATAGTTATTAATGCACATACATCAAAGAATTATTAAAGACCTACATATCACACCAATCACTTTATCACTTGGCTCCTGATTGGCTCAAAGTTTATCATTAAGGTTTTGAATTTGGATCAGTAACAACTTTATCTAAACACAATTAGCCTATAATTTTTTAATTTGAATTTTGACAACCACCAAATTGTTGTTAATATTATCATAAGGGGCTATGTAAAGAGTTTAAAATAAATGTGTTCTGGATCCAGATACATGGAATAGTAAATATATGATTTTATAGAAATAAGCTGAACATAAAGAATAAAACCAACTATAAACAAAGAGAACATGAACAATTGAAATTCAAAATAAAGATAATATAAATAGAATTTTTTTGGAGACAGGGGGATTATTGGGGAGGGAAATAGTGATGCCTAGTAGGCAGAATAGCGCAGGAAGGAAGACATAGAGGCAGTGCTGGCCTGGGGGGTCTGGGATTGGGTGGGGCTGGAAGGTGGGGGGTGGTGGTGGCGGGGGTAGGGATAGAAGGATTTCATGTGATGGCCGCCATATACTGCTTATCATATTTCTCATCTGACATTGCCTTGATTGGCTGGTAGGTGGCTGTGGCACAGGGTGGGAGGCGCTTATCCTTACATGATTAGTTGCCCATGTTCACATGGAAAACCATTTGCGCAAACAAGTCAGCCACCATTTGGTGACCAAAGAGAGAATTGTGGTCAAGGATCCCAAGATAGAGATCATTGAAAGCCTGAGGGCGGCGCTCTTGTACTGTGTCTCCAATGTTGAAGAAGACAGCATCACCCAGATGGATGTCTGCATAGCCAGCAGGGTAGACTGAGGCCTGGTGCCTGCGTTCCTGGATGGCCTGGAGGGTGGTAGAGCTACCCTTTATCTGATGGCTCAAGAAATCCCAGTGCTTGAAATTTTAGCCATCCCAGGAGTTGATTAATGCACTGAGGATGTGGCTGTACTTGTAGAAATTGGTGAAATCTGGTTTTGTCTGATAATAGACAGAACCCTTGGCTGAAACAGCCAGAAACACACCAATGAAAGTCCCTTTCTTGACCTTCTTCCTTTCTTTTTGAGTGGCAGCTCTTCCTTGATTGCCAAAATCATCAAAAGCTATTGATAGCTTGTAGTAGGAAATGAAAATTATGTCATCTGTTAGACTAGTCAAGCATTGAACCAGGGTGAATTTGATGGCAGGATCATATGGGGAATCCTCAGTGCCATCCCATTGGTTGCCAGAAACATTGGTCAGCACACAGACTGACGCCACCTTCCCATATATCCAGAGCTGCACCATGCGCTCAGACACCCAAATGCCATGGTGCACAAGTTGCTTCTGGATCTGGGTCAAAGGAAGCTTGGGGTCCTGCTACAATAGATCAAGCATGATTGGGTATGCCTCATTGATTTGGAACTTGTGGGCCTTCTTGGGCTTCTTGGCTGTCCCAATCAGATTCCCCTTGTTCATTAGGTTGTTGAACTCCCGCATGTTGGTGGCTTGGGTAAATTTCAATTGGTCAGCAATCTGATCCCAGGACAGACCCTGCAGGTTCAGTGCCACAATTTCCCAGAGAATTTAGGCAGTGATGATTTTTTGCTTGGGGCGCTGGGCTGCAGGAGCTAAAGCCTGATTGGCTGAGGGGTGGCATGTTGGCTGGTGGCAGGAAGTTGTTCCAAAAAAATGTTGTCATCATGATTGGTTGGTTGATATGCAGCTTGTGCGGGGTTAGGTACAGGTCAGCCTTCTTTTACCTGCCTCAAAGGCTTGGGTGTAAATGGGTGCCTCCACATTCTGAGCCTTGCCTCCATTGAAGCTGTCTTGGTTGCTGGCACTGTTGAAAATGTTGTTGCCATTGAAAACCATCTTTAAAAAAACCTAGGATAAAATCACTAAAAGTAGAAATTTTAAAATTTTATAATTTATTTTTATTGTAATCTTGAGTCCATATTTAAAAGGTTCTCAAAAACATTTCATACAAATCAGGAGCCATGAAAATGGATAACATGACTCTGTTCCTAAATTGAATAGCTGTTGATTGGCTGTTAAACTGTTATTTTTCTATTTTAGGCTGATCATACTACACATCTTGTGTGACTTCATTTTCTTTTGTGCTTGTGGAATCTTGATTCTAGTTTGCTCAAATTTTGTTTCATTTTAGTCCTTCTGTTGGTGCCTCATATGAATCCTAATTGGATTATAATATACTCTGGAATAGCATCCATTCATCTCACTTGTTGCATCAGTTCATTTTTTTGTGGTTTAAACAACACTGCTTGCTATTTGCTATAATTTTGTATAATGGGCTAGTCAATTTTGTTTTTTGTTTGACAGTTCATTTATTAACCAAAGATATTTAAATTAATTGAATCCTGAATCTTGCGCAACTTGGATTTTGTTTAAATCTGAAATCATTTTGTTTAAATCTGAGGTATTTTTGGTTGTTGCCATGGCTTTTAAAACTACTGTATTAATTTGACTTAATACTAAGTTATACAGAATGTAGAAGAGTAGATAAACTACTGGGTGAATTGTAAATAATAGTTAGACCAGGAGGATATTTGGTTTTATTGAGTAATTTGGGGAGGGCTCAACTCTTTAGAGTTGAACTGTGAAAAATTTCCAATATGTACCAAATTTTTGACTAAGCAATACAACCTGGATCTATGGCTCCTATTCTGTCTACATCATCTAAAAAATACTTTGTCCAGTTTGCAAAGAAACCTTGGGTGACCAACTCCTGATGACAATGCTGATTAATAAGCTCATATCTGGTGACCCTCAAATTATTTCAATTTATCAATGTCAGTTTGCAGGGGGGAATCAGATTCAGCTAGTGGACTGGAGCAGCTGTAACCCATTTCCAATCAACTGTTTGATTCAAATCCGTTAGATTGTTTAATTTTGTCAAAGGGTTTCCAGCTTTTTGAGCCTTTCTACTTGGCTGAATAATTCCCAGCGTTATGGAATCTACTGTGACACACAGGGTAATCAAATCCAGCTGACAAACCAGTGCAGCAGTAACCCATTTCTGATCAACAGTTTGGTTTAAATCTGTTAATTTGGTTAACCTGGATAATGTTTTACCCAACTTCCAATCTTTGCAATTAGGACAGGTAATACCAGGAATTATGGAAACTACTGTGACAGTATGTGCAGCTGAAAAAATCAATATAATTAACTGTGAGCCCATTATAGAAGGTCTAAATAAGTGTTTGATCCCAATTAAGATTCAAACTACACGAAAAACATTTTAGACTGATACTTAAACCCAATGATAGACTTATAAAACACTACCAACAGCATGAGAAGGTATCAGGTATTACACTTATTGACCCTGGACTCAGTTTAGATTCAGGCAGAGACCAGATTCACTGTTAATACTGAAAACCCCAGGGATTGTTATTTTTTATGCTTCTGCTGCACAAGTGATTCCTGGAGCTAGAATGTAGATGCCATGTGTCTCTAATACAAAATAATATCACTAAATATAGCAACAATAACTAAACTTTAATAAAAAGTCTACTAATTTTAGATCATCAAATCATAAATCTTAGGAACAAGCCACCCAGTATAGCTGTAAAATACTAACCCAGATAGTTCTAAGTAGAAATCCTAGCTTTGGCATCAACTAGTTCTTTTCTAGAATATATTTAAAGCTCTGAAATATATAAAGCCACTTTTCAATGATACCTAATTGAACCAATCAGATTATCTGAAGCTAGCAAGCATACCTGAAGTGAGACTGATACAACCATCTTTTAGAAGAAGGCTATAAAGCTATATTTTTACCAAGTGTATGGCATAGCCATATTCAAATAAAACCTTTCTTTTAATATTTGATTTGTTCAGCTAATATCTTTAGTGTTTTTTTATAATTATGCAGCCACAGTAAAAAACCCTGTATTAAACCCCTTATGCTTTGTGCCTAATGTTGTAAATGAGCTGCTTTAGCAGAGTTATAAGGGGAAAATCATTTGGAGACTAGATAATTATCTTTATTTGGAGATAGGAATTACATAGTTGCACTGAATCATTATAAGAGAAAAATGATTGTGTTGATTACTTGGTTAGATGATGAAGGGGGTGGCTTGATCATGGTAATGAGTCAAGCGCTAAATCAAGCCATCCACTGTATGGGATCATCATTTGCTTATGTTGCTAATTCTTGGAATTTGAGTTGATTTCCTTATTTGGCTACAGGTCTGTAAAGACCCAGCAACTGGGGGAGTCTTTTAGCTAAGTAAGGTCCCAAGTTTGCCACTTGGAACCCAGTGAGTGTGGTCACGGTGGGATAGACCGTCATCATCTATCAAAAGATCTTTGTGTGTACGTTATAACGTCTGAAATTACTGGCAAAATATGTGAGTACATATTATACTAGGGTATATATAACTACAGACTGAGTGAAGTGGGGAAAAAAGTGTGGGCTAGGAACACTGATTGGAGGAGTTGAGCTGTGCCAGCTCCTTGTAAAAGTACTTGTCAGTTGGGTTATTGAACAGCCCATGCAGTTGATAGTGTTGGTGGCCCCTAATCTTAAAGCAGGCTGTAAGGACAGCCAAGAAGATAAGGTGGCTGTTATAAATTGCGCCATCAATGCTTTTTTGATATGGCCTTTGAATAGTGATGTGCAAAGATTTGGCTGCTTTTGCTTTCAATTTTGGGAATTCTTTGCCCTCCGTAAATGGGTCTGTTCAAATATCCGCCCATTCTGGAATACCATACCTGCCCTTGTCTGATCCTGGTATGACCTCATTTCAACGTGACCCCATATGCCACTCTGTCTACCTAATGAGTGATCATTGGACCTTGTCTATTATATAAGTAGAATCATTTCTCCTAATAAAGACAAGTTTATCCAAATTTATGTTGGCTTTAATATTCTTCAAGCTTTTTCCTTTCCTTTTTTCCAAAAGGAATTTCACATCTTGTATTCCAGGAAATTAAGGTATGTGCCCTTAATTTTTCCCTGGAGGCTAACCCAAGGCTACTTCAAACCTCAAATCTTTTGTTATAAAGATTTCCTGCTGTGTCCTTCTGGATGTTGTCCCCAGGAGCTAATCACAACAGTGGTTCATTCTCTAATCCTGAGGAAGGGCAGGCAAAGCTTAGTGTCTTGAACTTTCTGAAGTGTAAAAGTCTGGTTGATTTATGTGATAACAATTGAAGGGTAGTTTTTTCAATGATAGCACAAACTATCATCAAGTGATTGAGCTTTATTATATAATATCAGCCTTGGTGAGACATTAATAGTGAAAACATTGAACAGGAAACCCCAAAAACTTGGAGTTGTCTGGAATTTCCTTTTGGGAGTGGGATTGGAGGGAATGTACAGGCAAGGAATTTTTAATCTCTGACTTGCATTGGTTTAGTGCCATTTTGAATACTTTCATGCATAAAAGTCAACTTCTGCAGTTACTGCATTGATTGCTTTGTAGAGCTTCTTGTTGGTCCCATCCAAATCTGGTAGGTTCCAAATTTGGGCAGTGCTTTCCCCTAAATTTGGATTTGGGGAAATTGCCTTTTTGGTTTCCCAATTTGGCAGTTTTCCCATCTTGGGGTGGACAGTCCTGCCGCAGGGGGTGCTCTGCCTCCCATTGGCTGGAGGGCGCACGCAGGCAAGCTGCCAGGCTGGGCGTGTGGCTGTGCAGTCTGCAGCTGGTGTATAAAAATTGAAATTCAAAATTTTTGAATTTTAAATTTCTTTTTTCAAACCTTTTTTTTTGCAGCAGTTTCCCCAAAAAGAGAAACCTCTGAAATTTTTGTTTTGACTAGCAGGACCAATTGTGACTAAAATGTTGTCTTGTAAAAGGTTGCTGTCAGGAATATTCCTGACATGGTCACTGGGAAGTTAGATTGCAGGTTGCAACCCTGCTTAGTTGGAACCTTGTTGGCAGGTTGACCATGCTATTTTGACACTAAAAATATGGCTGAAAAAATGCACAGCAGCTTGTAAAGCTTGTATAAAGCTCTGATATGCCAGATTTACTCATTTATTGCTATAAAATATAATCTTAGGTCATCAATAATAGCCAAAAATACATGATCAAGATTTTTTACATATAAAGCCAGCCTGATTTTGAGCAATTAATGAATTTCTTTCTAACTTTGCTGTCTAAACCAAAGGTGAGTGATACATATACACTCTATGATATAGTATCTAGTATTTTACTGGACTATTTGATCCCATATTACTTGACTAGTAATAGAATCATGAACTCTGCCATTTTCATCTGAGAAGATGAGCCTCATAGATCATACAATATATTATCTCTTAAATTTAGGGGGTTTCTTGTATTTAGTCCTCCCAAGCACTAAAATTAAGACTATCTCATCAAATTTCATAGCACAGGATTGGGGGTAGACCCTGATACTTAATAATATTGATTAAATATACCCAGATAAATGAATTAAAATAGTAATTAGCAAGAGTTCAGTGAGAAGCAAAATAAATCAAGAAACCCAGGTTGATACCATACAGATAACTTGGTTTCCCATGGAGCTAGAATATTTTGAAATATCACTTCCATTTAAAGTAAACAGATAAAGGGAGAAACAGCCAAAATAATAGCTCAGGAATGATCAAATGAGACAAGCAGATTGTAAGACACAAAAATTAAGATCATAACACAATCTGTGAGAATTGGGAGATATCATACAGTTAATATAAGCTCAGAAGATATTGAATTGCATTTAGCCTAGTTGTTAATCATCTTCAATGCAAAATTGATGATTTTTAATAAAACAAATGATACTGGTTTGTAATCAAGGGTAACAAAAACACATGTTGACTATATGATACCTGAAAAATTTACAAGGACAGGAAAAAAGAAACTGAAGAAGTATATATTTATTGAGAAGAAGAAAGAGAGGCTATAAAAATTTAGAGAAACGTGACCCATGGTAGCCTTGAAGACAGTTGAAACTCAAATTTTTGAACCACATGGATGAGTTTTGCTCCTACTAAAGAAGTATAAATGTATTTACTGTGACAAAAACTATGATAAAATCAATAGATTTAACATATTTATTTTTGTCCCAATTAGGCAACAGGTTGAGTCAGTCTCATGGATAACCCATGAGAATTTGGGTTTATTGCAACAGTAAGAATATTCAAATATATTATCAAAGATCTGGATGTATAAGTATTCTGGCTACTGCCAACTCACTTAACATCCAGTCATTGCCCAATTTGGTGCCCTTCCAATATACAATTTGACATACCAAAAATGGCAACCAGGCAATATCACATGACTGTCCAAGTATCCAGTGGCTTGAAACCATCCTGTACATGACCAACCCCTAGGTTTGATCCAACTAAATCTCTGCCACAGCCAAATATATATAAGTCTAAAGTATTATCCAATAAAATATACTTCTCTTCTTTCTCAATTCTATATTTGAAGCTTCCCCAAAAGGCGCTCCTCATCAATGGTAGCAGCTACAGTTTTTTGACCACAACCATGAAAGAGAAAATGACTGACCAAAACCCGCCTACCTTTGCTCACGTACTCAACCAGGCCACATCTCAGGATACCTGGAAAACATACTTCTGCACCCATGACATTAACAAAGATATACCTAGTAGATGCACCATATTTAAAGGACTGGTCACTACCAAAGCATGCACTAAGATAATTCAATACAGTTGCTCTCTTTAACCACAAACAAATGCACAACCACCTATCACAGGTGAAGTTACCAACACCAAGTACATTGGTATCAACAAGTTCTTTGGTAAAAACAAAGAAAATATCATCAACTGGCTAGACCACTCAGCCACTAAACTCTACGCCAGCTGCATCTCCCACAAAAAATGGGTCCAGGAAGTCAGCAAGCACCTGTACAAGGACGCAGCTAATTGGTTTGCCACCTGGGTCAGCTCACAAACTGACAACCATCTTGACAACTGGTAAGAGTTCAAAGTGGATATCACACACAATTTTTACATCACTGAATCCCTCCAAGACATTGCAATACATCTCAGCAATCTTCCTCAGAAAACCACTATCACGGCCTACACCAATGAATTTGAGGAAATACACTGCAAAATCTAAAACCCAGTGCAAGCTGACAACATACACAACAGAGCCTCATTCATCAACAGAATGTATCCTCTGTTGCTGCCCTCATCTGTCCAGAGGCTTTACCTCCATGCCTGTGCTCATTGCAGAAGCCAAGCACGCAGAAAAACGCGCAAACATGGAATATGCTGCACACAACAACAATCACTCCTCAAATGGCAATGGTAGAGAAAACTCCAATGACAACAAACGCCAAAACACCTTAATAGCAACAGCAACTCTAATTGCAATAATGGCAATTGCAGCCAAAGCACAAACCGCTCCTGTCCCAAGAAAGAGGACACTGCCAAAGTAAACAATGCTGAAATAGCAACACACTATGAATCTGACCCCACATTCTCTGACCTCAAAGGTCTTGAAACAGAGGAACAGGGAAAAGAAGAGGGGGAACAGGCTTAAGTGCCCCTGTCTCCCCCCAACTTGACAGGAAACTGTACCAAGGTACAAACTTTGCTGCACGCATCCCACATGTCCTGCAATCCTCCATTTTTATGAACTTAAAAATTAAAGATTGCTTACAACTTCTTGTCTACCAATGCACTTACAAATCACATACACATACAATTTCATTTGCCTCTGGTGCACAACATACTATGTTTAGAAAACCATTTATAACCAAATACAAAATACCAGCTGTCAAATCCAACTTCAAATATGCCAGAATGGCAGACAAATCAAACATCCTACTCAAAGGTGAAACAACTCCCTTCAGAATTGACCTCCAAGGCATACAAAAGTCCATCAAAGGACTTTTCATGAACAACATAAAATACAACATTGTATCAGGCATGGACTGGTTCACCCAAGTGAACCCCAGCGTATGTTGGAAAACAACAACCATGACCATCAAGCACAACAGAGTCAATTTTAATATCCTCAAAGAACCCAACGACCTCATTCTAAGAGACAAAGTGTTTGTTCTGGTCATGAACCAAGACAACTCAGAATGTCTAAAAAAAAGAAAGTACCCTCCACATAATGAGATACACCAAATTCAATAATATGAAAACAACCAAGATTCAATGCCCAGAACTTGCAGCACTCCTAAACAAATACACTCATGTATTCAAGGAAGAGCTCACAGAGCTACCACCCAAACAAGAGATCAAACACGGCATCAAACTATGTAAAGCCATGCCTAAACCTGCACCCCTCTACAGAATCTCCCCCATGGAGACCCAAACCCTCAAAACCCATATTGAGGACAACCTAGCCAAATGATTTATTTGCCAGTCTGAATCCCTGTGGGGGGCAGCAGTGTTCTTTGTAAAGAAAAAAGAAGACACTCTTTGTCTAGTAATTGACTAAAGGACACTAAATGCAAGCACAGTAAAGAATATTTATCCCCTTCCACTCACAGAGGATCTGTTTGCAAGTCTCTCAGGAGCCAAATTTTTCTCCAAAATTGATCTCACCTCAGGTTATAACCAAGTTGAATTAAAAGAAAAGGACATACCAAAAACTGCGTTCCATACACAATTTAAATCCTTTGCATGTAGGGTAATGAACTTTGGGATGACCAACACCCCCACAAAGCTTGTCACCATAATGAACCAAGCACTGAATGGCCTCTCAAATAAATTATGCTACCTTGACAATATCATTATATTCTCAAAAACAAAAGAGGAACACCTCACGCATGTCTTCAAGACACTCAATTAACTTTCAAAGCACAAACTCTACGTCAAACCTAGTAAGTGCCAATTTATGGAAAAGGAACTCCTGTTCTTGGGCCACATTGTCTCTGACCGTGGAATCAAAGCAGACCAAGACAAAATAAAAGCCATAAATAATATGCACCACCCCACCTCTGTTAAACAAGTCAGATGCTTTCTTGGAATGGTAGCTTACCTAAGGAAATACATTAAAGACTGTGGAAAGCTAACCACACCAATCAATGACCTAACCAAGGGTTATGCCAAAAAGAAATTTATCTGGATACCAGAATAAAACAAGAATACTCAACTATTAAAACTAGCTTTGATTGAAGCACCAATCTTGCAATACCCCAATAACAACAGGTGCTACAAACTCAAGTCAGATGTCAGTGACACTGCCATTGGCACAGTCCTACGCATCTGCCAGCCAGGGCAGCAAGACTTCCTGCCAGTATGTTACAAAAGTAGAAAAATAAACCAACACTGAGAAGAGGTACCTAATACATGATAGGGAATCACTAGCAATATATCACAAATGCAAGAAATGAAGATTTTATCTAGAAGGACATTTAAACGTCTGAGTAATAACTGACAATAAATCCTTAATCTACTTTAAAACTCAGAACGCACTTGCACGGCAACAAGCCAAATGGATGTCCCTGCTGAAGAAGCTCAATTTGGACATCCAATACAAAAAGGGGGTAGAGCTGGTTACAGCTGATTATCTCTCAAGGCTATGTCAGCCAAGAGAGGATCATCCTGACCACCTGGACCCTGACTGGTCAAACCTATATAATACTGAGTATAAAACCAAAGGGAAAGACCCCTCAACACACCAACTAACCAACAATACATTAGTAAGAAACAAACAGTATTTCAATATATCAAATAGCACTGTATACTAAATAATCAATAACAAACATGTTCCCTACATCCTACTTGCACAAAGAGTTGACACCATATTAAGACATCACTGCCTACTAGGACATAAAAAGGCCAACAACCTATACCTCAAATTAAAAGAGATAGTATAGTGGCCCAAACTCAAACAGGATATAGTTAATGTTCTGAAAAAGTGCACAGTGTGCAAGAAATACACCAGAACAAAGGCTCCCCAGCCAACAGTTAACCCAGTACCTGACCCTGAACCATTCAAGGTTTGGGGACTGGACGTAGTGGGTCCCTTCCCAGAAACTAAGACAAATCAATGTTTCCTAATTGTAGCCATTGATCTTGCTACACTCTGGCCCATCTTCTGGGCAACAAAGGACAATAAAGCAGAAACAATAAACATATTCATTAAAAAAGCAATCATAGCTGACTACACACTCCAGACTACATCATAACTGATGGAGCAACAGAGTTATCAGGTCACACAGTAAACAACTTAAAATCCAAAATATTAAACATTCCACAATCTTGCCCTACAGGCCACAGGCCAATTGCAGAGTGGAAAGCCTAAACAGCAGCCTTATCAGGAACCTAGAGAAAATAATGGATTGCAAAGCCAAAGACATATGGCCACTATATGTGAAGCATGTATTACTATTATCCCGGGTCTGCATCAATCAAGGGACAGGCTACTCACCGTTTAAACTAACATACAGATACAAACCAGAGATAGTTACCTGCAACAAGCAACCATACATGAAGATCCTCCCAGGCAAACCCCCACAGTAGAATAAGTACCAACTCTACAACACATACACCTCAAAGCTTAAACAGCAGAAATAAAAAGGCTCAAAATACAAAAGGTAACCTTTAAAGAGGAACCACTCCCCATCAACTCCCCCGTTTGGGTCCTAGCTGGAAACAGAAAGAAGCCAGACTCAGTACACAGAGGACCAGGAAGAATCATCAAGTAAAGACCAGATCAAAACACCTATCTAGTGAAATTCCAAGGTTCCAAAAACCCTGTTGTCAAGAAATACTACAGAACCTGTCTCCGCCTCAGTAAAGGAGAACACTCAACCAGACTGGTTCCAACTAGTAAACAGCTCCAGGAGCATCAGGCGGCAGCCGTGAATACAAAGCCCCCTCCTGATGCACCAGAGTAACCCCTTAAGGGGGGTGTTGAGGGTCTGGATGTACAAGTATTCTGGCTACTGCCAACTCACTTAACATCCAGTCATTGCTCAATTTGGTGCCCTTCTAATATACAGTTTGACATACCAGAAATGGCAACCAAGCAATATAACATGACTGTCCAAGTATCCAGTGTCTCAAACCCATCCTACACATGACCAACCCTAGGTTTAATCCAACTAAATATCCGCTGAAGCTAAATCTATATAAGTCTAAAGTATCATCTGATAAAACATACTTCACTTCTTTCTTGATTCTTTATTTGAAGCTTTCCCAAAAAGTTCTCCTCATCAATATATAGTAGTTCTATAGCCTGTTGAGATATAAAATATATACTAGCCTAAAGCAAAAACATTTCAGACCAAAACAGAATTTTGAAAACCTACTAATTATAGCTCAGTATTTAAAGAAGGAAAAAACAATAGCCCAAAGGAAAAGGACAAAGATTTATGACAATATAATAGCTTTATTAGTAAATTGAAGCTATTATCCAGTAAAAAAGAAGCAACTGGAATACAAGGATATAGCATTAATGACATGGTCCAAGTATGGTTTGGGTTTCAAATAAGTTGTTAAGGAGTTTGACTAAAATTGGCTTATATTCATATTAGAAAGTATTGCCCTGTATTTTGAAATTAAAGTCAGAAAGTCAAATGTTGTTTGATAGGCACAAGACAGCTCATTTAGCGCCTTATGAATATTGTGAGATATGCTGTCAGACAAGTTACAAAACTTGGTTGAAACACCCCCTTGTCTCCTGCTTGTTGTTCTCAACATGCATTGAAATTTAAAGTAGATTGGGAAATTGCAGACAAAATTTCTCTGGTAAAGTACAAAGCAGAAGGGGTGTAATAGATTGTTATGGAGCTTTTTGTTATTTACTTAAGTATCTTCAAGTTAATATGTGTGATTTTTATAGACAGCTGCAACATTGAATGGCCAAAGGTGATTAGGTTAACAGTTGGCACTCTGAGAATTCAAAGCATAGACTGGGTCTCAGCAGCATAAAAGACTTCTAAATTTTTGGTTTCCTCACTGGAATCTTTCTTGCTCAACCTTACAAGCCTTGACATGTCATTACATCAATGATGGCGTGGTGCTGAGAAGGGGTTTGATGGGAAGCATGGATTTAAATTTTCCCTGAGCTACCCAAATCCATCATTGGGGGTACCAAAGACAATGTTCTAGGGCTGACCCATATACCATAGTTAATTCTGGATTTTAGGATGATTAAGTTGGTAGATAAAGACTCTGTTCAAGCCTTGTTGTGAAGTTACTGAGATATATTATAAATTATTTGAACTAGAAATTTATTTAACTGTTCCACTTGTTCATTACTTGTGGATAGTATAAGATTATAGCCATACTACCTAGGGTGTTCTTTATATAGTAAACCTTTATTAAATTTCTTACAAGTTCTGATCTGCCATATTAAACAAGCTTTTTGGGAAGCCAAGCTATGTCACTATCTTTTTGCAAATAAAGCAAGTTATGGAAATGTTAGTGTGATGGGTGGTTACTCAAGCAAAAGGCCAACAAGTTAAGCAGTTAATGGTGGTAAAAATTTATTTCTATCCTAAATTATCTTTGGGCAGGGGTCCTACTATTACAAGGGCCCATTGTTCAAAATGTTATATGTCCTTGATGGATAACAAATAATTTTTAGGGCAAGTTTGAACATATTTTTCTCACATAACAAGCATGTTTCTAGGAGATACAGGATGTTGTGGTGCATGAATGGGCACCAGATTTTTTGTTTACTAATTTCAAGAATATTGTAACCATAGATATACCCCAATTTACAGTGGTAGTGCAGAATGATGTCTTCCTTCTGTGTGGTGAGAGCATGCAGTGTTTATTTTCCTGTCTCTGCCCTGAAGCACATTTTTTACTGAACCAGTCACAAAAGACATTTATTTTCTTTGATTTTCATTATGATTGCAAATTTAAGGCTCTTATAGTGTATGCTCTAATAATTTAGGCACATCAGATGCCAGTCAAGATCCAGCCATTTATCTCCCATGATTAATTCTACGTACATAAGGAAAAGGTGTCAGCTGTAATCAACTTTTTCTGGATTGTACTCAATACAAAGCTTTTAAAGGGTCAGGTGCTCTGCTTATCCTGACTATCTTTAAGTCAGATGTGATTGGGTGCTGAATTACTTGAGGAAATTGTGATTTGTGAAGACTTATGGAGGGTAAGTGCCCTATCTAGATAATAGCACCACTTCTTGACACAATGAACAATGAATTCTAGCTTCTTGTTGTGGATATGATAATGTTAATCAATATCTTTGAGCTTTTGTGATTTGTACGCCATAGGTAAAAATATCTGGTTATCTGTCTCTACATATAACACACTGCCGTGTTCTTGGGCGCAGCTAAGGAACACAACAAGAAATCCTAACAGTAGGATTGGGTTTGTACTAAGTCAGAGGTTAGTCTTAAGGGATAAATAAAGAATTTACCTTAAGACCCTGGGAATGATAATTATCAGAAATCTCCTCTAGACAAGACTAGGGAGATGGTACCAAAGTACAAAAATAAACACAAATAAAGAGTGTAAATAGAACTTATTTTTTTTGAGTGAATCTAAATGATTTTTATATGGAAGTTGTTTACCACAAAAAAATAGAATGGCAGGTAGATTGCTGGTAACTCTCATAAGTGAGTCAAGGATCACTCATGTCACCAGTTGAAAAATAAATGAGTTCTTCATCTGATTTGGATCAAAACTCATTTCAAGTTGCAAATGGTAATTGAAGGATTTCACACTCTAAATGTGGCTCTGTCAAAGGAAAAATTAAAATAGCATGAATAGTTTGATAGACAACAAACACCTCCTATGGCTTGATAAGAGGTGTCAGATTCTAAATTTTTACTAAAAAATCCAACTTGGGAACTGAAAGACTGAGGTAGCTGTGAGACTTTAAGTTTCTTGAATACCTGATCTCTGACTGTGTCCAGTTAACTTTCTGTTTAGTGTTTAGTAGCTCTGTGAGTGATGCAACAGGCTTCCCATTTTTGATAACAAACTTGTGTGTTCATGCTGCCATGCCTAAAAATGTTCAAACTGAATGCCATCAGTGGGAAGAGACATGCTCTTGTTGTATTTAATAGTAAAAAGATTGAGTTTAATCCCTGCTGCTGAGATATTATTGCCAAAAATAGCAGAATGTACATGTAAACTCACATTTAAAAGACTTTAATTTTAGTTGGTTCTTGTGTAAAGTGATGAGTAAAACTTGAGAATATTGAAGATACACTCCCTATTACAGATCTTAATGGATTGGAAATTCCAGATTCCCACTTAAATCCAGAACAATGAAACAATCATGTGATTACATAATTGTCCTATTGCAGCATGGGTTTACATGGGTCAAATACTTTTTAAGCACCTAAAAACGGGTATTAAAAGCGTGTTTCTATTGCTCATTGAGTGCAGGCTTCACTTAAAAAGTTATTAATAGGACAGCAAAATTAATGCCACTTGCCTCCATTAGGCAAGGAGCATGAAGCCAGATGTTTTCTTGCGCGGCTCATTCTGATGTGCCTCTTCCCTCTCCTCCATTTGGCAAGTCCTTTGTCTGGTGCCTCCAAACCCCTGGTGGTAATTACCCCGCCTTCTGCTATATAAGCACACCCCTATCTTAATAAATGTCATTTTTGTCTTTATACCTTTTATTCTTTTGTCTGCACAAGACTGTCACTATACAAGCAAACTATAGTATTAAGAGTTAGAATTAATGACCTTCTAATTGTAGAATTAAGTAACCCTAGCCATATTTTACAACATTGGCACTCATGGCTTCTAAAAATCACAGCTTCTTCTCTTCCTACTCTTGTGGACCTGTTTTGTGGAGGGAGATATGTCCTTGCCTATACCTGCGGTTCTATCTGCTCAACCCACTCCAGGATCAATCTCCACTGCTTCTGGCTCTCTATCTGATAGACTATATGATCCTCCATATAGTCAACCAGGACTAAGCCACTTTTTTCCTAACTGCCAACAACTTTTAGAAGTTGCCAGCTTCAAGTCAAGCATGACCTCCTGGATGAACTCCAGTGAAGAAGCTTTTGCCTCTTTGATACCAATTCAGCTTGACCCCATGGCTGAAGGAACTTTCAAAAAAAAATTCTCCTGCTCCCTGAAGCATGCCTTGGTGAAGGAAGTCTGGTGACAATATTCTCCTTCTTCTGCTTCAGGTTGTTCTCCTGATGTAATTTCCCTTAATTATGGCAACCTACAAACTGACAGCTGCTCCTGCCCCTTCCCCTGCTCTGGCCCCAAACCTTGCTCAAAATATGTAAATTCACTGCCACCTCTGGCTTTGGATCACACAATTTTCCCTTGTTGTACCAAGAAAGGTTCTAAAACGCCCGCCAAACCCCTTCATTCCTTAAATGATTTATCTCACACAATAGATGAGAGGTTTGTGCTGGCCTACCCTGCGGAACCTTTGCCTTTGGTTGCTCCCTCCTGGGAAGAAACACTGGTTAATTTAGACTATTTATTAGCCTGGTATTGCCCACTTCTAAAAACCATTAGAGCTGGCCAATCAGAGGTCGCCACATTGATACTAAGCAACCCAAGTGAACTCCAAATGACCAGTGCCTCTTCCAGCCAATCAGATCTGACCGCAGAAATTGGAATGAAACCCTCCAGTCTCCCTGCCCCTGCCTAGCAAAGTTTTGCCTCCAGCCAATTGGATTTAGTTCCACTGTCATGTGACCCATCTTATTTGCAGCCCATCCCTTTTATGCAAGCAAGGGGACTTCTAGTCCCCTGCTTGTCTATTTTCTAATAATATTAAAGTTTTGGAGCCATCTGCACTTTATTTTTAAATTTGTTGTTGTTGGGAACCCAGTTTTGAGTTCCTACAGCCTAAAGATTGTGGTGCTAGTTTCTGTTCAAAGCTTACCTTCTGCCAGCTGGTTTTGAACCTGGCTTCTCTTCTGGGCCCCTATACTAGTGTTGATTCATCTAGTAGTTGTCTTTCCTGTTCTTGCTTTCAAAAACAGAGTTCAAAACTCAAACTTTCAATTGATTTTCTTTATAATTCCTATTATTATTTTGATTTTTCTCTTAAAATCATTGATTTTGAACCTGCTCTTGCTTGCCGTTATATTCCAAGGCTCTTGAGACTATAGTGAAGCCGTTCTAACCTGTTCTGCTTCTCGTGGCAATATTCTGCTAAAGACTACCCTGTCTACACTTCCCACACTCTTTTTCCATCAAAAATTCATACCAATCTGCTCCAAATTTTGTGGTGATTATTCCTATGATACTCCCAGCTCTTAAATTTGTGGTATTTTCCTTGGCTCTGTTTTTGTTGCTTCTGTGGTCCACCTCCCCTGATTTGTGGGGGAAAATCTCTTTGTCAGCCTGTCTGGTAGGTAGAGACCCTTCTAGTCTCTGGGACCTCCCCAGCAGTCTTCTCTTTTCTGGAGAGGCTGTGGTCAAGAGCCTGACGTGTGATGATTTGGACACTGTGGATCATACTTCACCCGTTTCTGAAGAAGCAGTGCCTCCCATGCCTCCCCTCCTCAACGTGGTCCAGAGACATACAGTACCCCCGGGTCCTCCAAGGTGTCCTCTCCTGCTCCCACCTGCACTCCTTGGTTGCTCACCAGCCTGATACTGATGGGTTTGAACGCCTACTTCCCTCAGTTGTCCCCGGTGTCCTCCCTGTGGTCCCCTCTCCAAGCAGCCATCCCAGTTCTTCACTGGATGGCATCCTGGTGGTTTGTTTCACCGGGATGGGAGCCAAACTTAGTTAGTTTATCCCCCCTCTCTCACAAAATATGTCAGAAGCTGTTTAAACCCACTTTGGAATGGCTCTATAAATGAGCAAGATAGAACATGCTCTTTCTTCCTTGGTACTCACCCAGATGAAGCAGCATGATGCCCAGGAGTTTTATGATCATCAACAGAAAACTCCTAAGCCAGAAGACATCCATAACAGCTGCACCATGGAATTTCTTGATCTTCAGGATAATATAAAGGCTCAAGAGAGAAGGATGGGTTTTCTGGAAGAAGAATTAGTTCTGGCCTTTCATGAAAAGAAAGAGTGGCTAGATGAGTTGTATACTTAACGTGCTCTCCTTGAATCCCTTTGGGACCAACTAAGCAAGCACCTTGAAGATTCCTCAGCAATTATTAACTTTGATACTCTAATGGGATTGCATGTGAATGCTAAAGCTGATAGTTCCCCCTCTCAGAAAATAAATATTCAATTGTCCCTTTCTGACTCCCACCAATGTCACAGAAGCAATAAAGAGAATTTATTCTTCAGTACACCTTCAGCAGGTAACCTGGAGTCTCTTTGGGAACCTGATAGCTATTCCTCCATCATTTCTGATGATTCTGCAGCATCTAACCTTTAAGATAGTCAGAGTAATGAAGAATACACTGATGATTCTGGCGCTGAGGAGGGCAATGAGTGTCATGGTAGATTCCATAATGCCAGTAATTATTTGCAAAAGTAAGAAGGCTCAGAAATCTGGAAAGCTGCTAACCAAATTAACTGATTTGATGGATTTAAATCAAAAAGTTGATCAAAAATGGGTTACAGCTGCTCCAGTTTGCCATTTGGATTTCATTCCCCCTTGCAAGCTGACACTGATAATTTGATGTAATATGAGAGTCAACTGATATGATCTTATTTATCAGCACAGTCATCAGAAGTTGGTCACACAAGAGTTCTTTGAAAGCTGGACTAAGTACTCACTTGAAAATGTGGAAAAAATAGGAGCCAAGGATCTAGGTGGTATTGCTTAGTCAATTTTCTGATATATATTGAATAATTTTCACTGTTTCAACTCTAAGAGTTGAGTTCTCCCAAAAATTTACTCAATAAAAATCATTTATTCCTTGGTCTAATTTACATTTTTTAAAATGCATCCTGTAGTTAGATTGTTGCACTACATTCCCTACAATCTGATTCTAAACCAGATCACTACTGGAAGATGAGACCCTGCAGTTGGAACTTTGTTGTTGGCACCTCCCAATGTTAATTATATGCCCTCAAATCTTGAAGTTTTCCCCACTGTATCTGAAGCCAAGACACTTGCTCCATCTCAATGTCCCAAATTCTACGCTTATAACACCTTGGTTCTCTCCCAGGCTATTTATCTCAGGCTTTTTTGGTTAGGGTTAATAAGTCTGCTTAACCCTAGTGTATCATTTGGAAATTTTACAAGACAGTATTTGAAGCTTTGTTGGTGATTAATCATCAGCTCTATGTGGATTTAAGTGCTGATTCCTCACCACATGAGACTGCATTGTACTATCCAACTATTTCTGTCACAGTAATATACTCTTATCAATAGTTCAGAGTGTATCTTCATGGGGTACACTTCACAGTTGTAACAGACTATGCCTCCCTGCAATAGATGAAGACCCTCAAGGATCCTGAAGGGCGTCTGGCGCGTTGGGCCATTAAACTCCAAGCCTACAACTACAAGATCATTCATTGAGCTGGGGTAGCCCATTAGAATGCTAACTGTCTCTTCTGTCTTCCTACTGTTGCCTTAGTATCCCCCATGGCTTACATTCTCTATGACAAGCTTAAGGAGAATCCTTCTTTGTGGGGGGAGGAGCCAGTAGAGATACAGAGGGCTCTCAAGAAGTTAGCTGTTGACACCAAGGTATCCAAGGGACAACTCCTGAAGCTTTGTGGAGACTCTTGACTACTTTACATACGCCCTTTCCTAAACTTAGACTTGGCGGTGGCTGCTCACAAAACTACTGGTCATGATGGTATACAAAAAATGTTGGCCTTTTTACAACAGCACTGCTTATGGGAAGGAATGTACACTGATGTAGTAGAGATGTTAACCACTTGTCATGACTGCAATATTGGGACCTAAGACTGCCAAGTTTCAACACAGACTTTTACACCCTGGTTCTGGCTTTAACACTTTGGCCATTGATGTAGTGGGCCCCTTGCCAGTTACCAACAGTCACAACAAGTTTATAATTGTGTATGTTGATTGTCTGACTAAATTTATAGAGGCAAAAGCAATTAACAACTAATCTAAAAATGGTGGCAGCCATGTTTATCCTGGAGAACATCATATACAAACATGGCTGCCCCCAGAGTCTGCTGACTGATAATGGTACCAATTTACCAGTCATATCATCCCCTGCCTCAACCAACTGATGGGAATCTGTGGAACACTATCCACCCTTATCACCCACAGACAAATGTCATTTTGAGCGCAATAATGAAAGCCTGGTCCAGATACTGCAGAAGCTCAGTCATCAACATGAGAATAAATGGGATACCTCTCTTCCTACAGCCACCTTTGCATACAACATTGGGTACCATTGTGCCACTGACAAGCCGCCCTTTCAACTGCTATACGGCTGGCAACCAGGACTTCCCCCTTTACTATATTCCTTGGTAAAGCCCATCCTGGCTGTGTACCTAGAGGCATACCTCAACAAACTGGTCCAAACCCTTATTTGCTTGCAATCAGAGGCCTACACAGTAAAATTAACACATAAACTGCAGGACCTAGAACAAGCTGCATCCAAACGCCCCACCTTACCCACTTATCTGGTAGGAGACTCAGTTTACTTCTTCAGCAATAGAGGGTACAGATGCAAATCAAAACCTGTCTTTTTTTGGCAAGGCCCAGTTCAAGTGATCCAGAAGACTGGCCCCAACTCCTATACCCTGAAGGAGCCCCATTATAGGCAATTGATCACTAGAGTACACACTCAGTATATATGTACTGCTCCTAGCAACCAAGAGTAAGCCCCAAAGAGAACAATAACCCAAAAAACAGAAACCTAATGACAAAGAGCGCCTTTTGGAGAAGCTTTAAATATAGGATTAAGAAGAAGAGAAATATATTTTATTGGATAATACTTTAGGCTTATATAGCTTTTGCTGTGGTGGAGATTTAGTTGGATCAAACCTAGGGTTAGTCATGTGCAGGATGGGTTTGAGACACTGGATACTTGGACAGTCATGTTATATTGCTTGGTTGCCATTTCTGGTATGTCAAACTGTATATTGGAAGGGCACCAAATTGAGCAATTACTGGATGTTAAGTGAGTTGGCAGTAGTCAGAATACTTGTACATCCAGCTCCTCAACAATATCTAAGATTCAAGGGGTGCAGAAGCTTGTGACAGATGCAGCAGAAGTTTGAATCTCAAAAACCACATAGTCATAGTGAGTGAGATACATATCTGGAGGAGTTTTTATACTCTTCATCAATGTGAGCAAGGTCTTATGATCTTTGAAGTGCAGGAACAGGATCTGGTTTACTTTGAGGGCTTGACCACAATGGGATAAGATTTTTTGGGCAGTCAACTGTTTACTTGTTATTAGTTGTTGAGCTTTCAGATAAAACCTATTGGCAAACAAAGTCATAGTATCCTTAGGCTTTAATTCAATGTGCATAAACACGCCTTTCTTCACCTCCAAGATGAGTTCTCCACCAAAATCATCAATTAGTAGCCGCTTCAGTTCTTCCAAAGTGATCATTGTGGGAAGTTATGGTAATAACACTTCTTGGCAGGTAGTGTGGAGGCAGGTCAAGATTTGTTTGTTTTTGATCTTGTCAGAAGCCCTACACATGACAGCCTCATATATGGTAAGTAAGGCAGCAATATTAGAGGTCTTTGGATCAAATACTTGTTTAAAAGTAGACTTAAAGTGAGTCTAAGGAGCTGGCCTGCCATTATTATTCTCAACCATATTGATACAATGGGAGGAATTAGCTTCCAATTCAGTAGTAGATTGCCTGGCCCATAAATGCCAAACACTCTCTTTCAGAGTTACTAGAGTGTTGGAATTATGAGTGTGAATCCATGAATGATCAACTATCAATGATGATCAGCCATACCAATGGTGAATCAGTAAATTTGCCCACAATTAGTTTTTCACCATACTAAAGGCAAAATAATAAGATTTATAAGTTTCACTAGATGATTTACTGCCAGTGAAATACCTCCTGCTACCTATCTACTGCCAATAAATTCTAGCACCATCATTTCTTGCCAGTAAATACCATCAATTGTTATTTATTGCCAGTAAATAATGCAGCCATCAATCCCTTCCAACAAATCAACACTAATAACGGTTCATGTTTATTACTCCCAAACCCCTTAAGCATGATTGCCACAAGACCCCACATAGGTGGATGCTGCTCACTCTACACCACTAATGGTGGGGAAAAAAGGTCATTTACCAACAGTAAATCCCTCAAATGTGACTGTAAAACAGACACCTGGTGCATTGAGCCAAATAAATATACCAAATGATATTTAATTTTTGTGTTTTTATTATGTGTTTTATATAATTAGGTTTAAAGAATTCTTCATCTAAAAATTCCTGGAAACTTGTTATCTATATGGAATGAATGATAAGATATTGGCTAGATATTTAGGTTAAAATTTAGTACAGGATAAAGGCAAGATTGGCAAAATTAATCTTGGGGACTAGATGTCTTGCAAACAATTTAATTAATCCAAGAGGTTGATTAAATTACACCCATAGATATGATTAATGAAGATTTAATTATGAGCCAAAATGGAATTAACTGTGTCAAGTAAAGACTTGATGTCTTTGAATCAAATTAATTAACCATAAAGGCTAATTAATATAATTGAAAAGGGATCAATTAACAAAAAATGACTAAATGTGGACAATGGTGTCCTGGTATTTAGGTTTGATTAGTTAGTTCCCAGTTAGAACATTTACAGCTTGGATAAAGATTGGATAAACTCTACAAGGTTTGGCGCCAGGAGCTATGAGTGCTTTAAGCCAAAAAATACATTGCAATAATAGGGGTCATGTGATTCCTGAATGTATTAGGCACATTCTCATAGGTTGGTAGTGTGAAGAACTTTTTGGTAAAAGATCTTGGTTGGATGACGCTGGTACATCACAGGCCACATGATTAGAATCCAGGGGTGATTCCTTAACCAGAGAGGTTTTCAGCTAAATATGCCCTGTCTGGTATATAAATAAAACATATAAACAGTAATAAAGATATTCAAGTTAAAATCCAACACTTTTCCCTCATCTTTCTTTTCCATTTATGCCTTCATAATTAGTATTCAAAAAAGCCAAGTTTGGGGTTCTTAGGATAGAAACTGCTGCTGCCTAAAAAGAGGCTCCCAAAAGGTCCCTGGAGGATGCCTAGGAGGACCTCAAGGTAGCAAAAACTTTCCGAAATGAGTTATTTTTTGAAGTAAAGTATGCTTTTTAAGAACTCTATTTGGAATACTTTGCTAAAGAAGGCACACCTGCTCAAGGAAATTGCATTTATGCTTGAGATTTATTGAGCCTATTGTTAGGGTTTGACAAGATCTTTTAACAAATGAAGGGTGCAGCTGAGAGAGAAATTAAAGGTCTCAAACTCTGCAAAGAAAAGAGTGTAAAATCATGACAAGATGGAGGGAGGACAACAAGGTGTTAAACCAGAAAATTGTCTCTCTTAAGACAAAGATTACTGAAGCTTTATTGAAAGAGGAGTCCAGCAATAAGATTCTAAACAAAAACAAGTATATTAAGTCAAATTAGTGGTCCTAGATTTGTTAAATCAACTCAACTGACAATTAATATCATTGAACAAAATTGAGCATTATGTTCCAGTAAATCATACCTTTATCTACCAACAAAACTTTTATGAATTCTGCTGTCTAATCCTGAGTTGCTTCCCCTTTATTAGGCCAAAGGCGCAGTTAGAGCGCTTGAAAACCTGCAAGCAGCAGGTGTACCCTTCCATTAAGATATAATCACATCTATGTGAGCAAAGAAGGGTTCACCTGGAAGAAAAATGGTCAGAAGACCACCATATGACTCCATGGTGCAGCCAATAAGCAAATGTCATGAGGCCAGCTGTACATCAGAGGCAAGGTCTGCCTCTGGTATTGACATCACATCCCCTGTTGCAGTCAATTGGGTTCTTGTAAGAAAACTGATTAGGATAACAGCAGAAGCTATAGACCCATGGTTAGACAGAGGAAAAATGTTATACACCCAGAATGGTATATATAATACCATTCACAAGCATCACAAAAACAACCTTTTACACCCCATATTACACTTCTTGTAAGCCTCAGGCCAGAGGAGCCTCCAATAAACTACATTATTACACTAATAGCTTTGAACTTGAACAAAATGGATGATACATGTACTAATAGTACCCAATTCACACATAATAATAATTTAGTGTACAGCCGTGCAACAAAAGGTGAAACCCCAAACAACTTTGCAATAGGTACCAGTCTTAGCACACAGCCATTCTGTTGATAAGTAGTGTCTAAATGTTGTGCTTGTTTATTTACCATAGTCAATAGCTCAGCTAGTTAGGACTTCAAAGAGGGGCTAACTAAAAAACAAGAGGAAAACCACTCACTTACAGAATCAATCAACTCAGAAATCTTCTTTAAATCTTTATATAGAGTGTCATGATCCATTTTCATGTGATTGTTCTTGTTGTAATTAGATTGCATGGGTAGAATGGTCAAGGCTATCAGTGGAATTGATTCTGATAGTCAAGGATAATTAGGTTTTTACTCAAATCCGTCATAGCCAACAGATTTGCATTTCTAATTGTAATTCAGATGTTACAATAATTTGGCCAACCTATTATATACTGATGGATCAGGTTTGGGAACTGCTAGCAACTTCTGTAAAGAGCAGCTGCATGCTGCAGCCTGCTCCAGAGTAATTCACATTTACTCTTCCTTGTCAGATTGTCCAATCATCTCTATAAGGAAGGAATGTGGATGCAAGAGCCTGGTGGACACAAGAAGATGCTTTAATGTTTCAAATAATTGTGCAGATGTTAATAACACTCCTGCATCCATTGTGCAGCCTTTCAAGTATATAAACTTCCTTTATTTCCCTCAAATAAACATGATTTTTCACATATTACATATTGTCTTTCTACTATACTCAGTTGTTACCTTAGTATTAAAGTTTAAGTCTACAGAGTCACTGAACTTGTATCAAATCATGTTTAGGCCTGCAACTATACTCTACCAAGAAGCAACTATAGACGTTAACCCCCAAAGACATCCCCAAGCCCCAAAATACGGCATTGGTGCTCACTCCTGATATGTATACATCCAGAAACAACAAACCTGCAGGACCCTCCGCTGTGGTTCTGTTTCAGCCCAGGGAGGGAATGGTCCTCTCTCTGCTTCTTCTTTGGTATACCTGAGAAGCATACTCCAACAGGCACCAGAAATGTCTTTTCTGGAAAACGCCAACCAGGATGGTTCTCCTCAAAACCCCCAGGGACTGCCTGTATTTAGCTAGTTTATGGGAGATGTACAGAGACATCTTATCATTAATGCTACCAAACCTTGAACTAAAATGTGGCTATCCCAATCCAGTAAATGCCAACATATTTCTATCCTCCCAAACTTTGGATTCTACTATCCAAGGAATAGACAAAGGAGCAGTCCAAGAGGAGAGAATTTGGCTTGCCTGGCAATCATGCCAGCCTATGGACCCTCCATCAGAGAGAGGTTCCAGACCCTGAGCCATATCACCCCCAACCAGCTCAAGAAAGACAAAAATACCATTAAAAGATGAAGGAGTACTTGTATTACTTTATACACCCTGCTATCTACCATAATTGAGTCACCTAGCCCATCAAGAGAATGTTCTTCTGTATCAAGGTAGTTGATTGCAGCCCATCAGAACTTCTTGCAGACCCTGTACTCTGACCTCAGTGCAAACTTTGGTTTTTTAACCAACATATTTCTGAGTTAATCAGAAACCAGATGTTTTCATCCCAATTCATGAAAACTATGGATAAGTTATTCCATAGTTACATCCCCCAGGTGGTTCAGCAAATCCTAAGAAACTATGAATTGTAACCACATTAGATCTTGGTAGTGACAGGAAAATTCAAAAGCTCCAGGGATCTCTTACAGGACATTGTACAGTAATTGAAAAAGATTAAGGCCCTACAACTGAAGAGCCCACTAGAACGATACCAATATGCTCTATAAAGAAGTGATGGAACTCTTTAGTCACTTCTGCTCCCTGGAAAAGGACGTCCAGAAACTCCAACAGGACAATGCTTTCTTGTATGAAGATATCTGCACTTTTCAGTCTCAATTAGCTGAAGGACTCAAGGACCTCAAGGCCCTTTATTCTGGTCCCAAACATGACCAGCAAAGACAGGCTGCCTTAGAACAGGTCAACCAAACCTTTGCCAAGACCACCTGTCAGCAGATCCAAGGCTTAGAGGATAAAGTGGATGGACTGGTAAAGTAAAACCAAGTCATCAGAGAAGAGCTCAAGGGCACCAGAGCCACTCTTTTCATTCTCCAAGATCAGATTGACTGCCTTACTGCTTGCCTCACAGCCTCCCCTCCCAAAAGAAGAACAGTACATTTTGAAGAACCTAGGTCCATCAGTAGACTTTCCTTTGGAAGCCAGGTACACTCCTCTGGGAATGAATCTTATCACAGCTATAATGAAGATGATGCTGCCCAAAGAAACGTCCCTAGGAACATTATGATGACTGAAGTGGTACTATATAGCAGTGACAATCCTCTGGATACCCCTGAAAAAACCAGATTGCAGGAACATCAAGCTGCTTTGGAATCCAGATACCAGGCCTTCAGAGACAACCGCTCTCCAATCCAAAGATCCTTCAATACAAACAATGTGATTTTAACTTTAAGCCTGTCAACTTGTTAAAGTTTGATAGGAAAAGTAATATCACCATGTTTTTAGGCTAATCAAAAAGACAATGTATGGGGATGATGAGGCAATAAAGAACTATGCTATCTTCAACTGCTTAGATTCTGAGACACAGACAATTATCATGCCCAGGCTCCAGAACGTGGATAGACCTTTGCTAATGTCACCAAGGCTTTAATGGATGAATTTGGTAGCAAAGAAGCCCTCAACAACCAGATAATGAACTTTGTGGAAGGAGGCATTAAAAAGGGGGAAATCATGCAAGAGTTTGAAGATAGGTTCTACCTAGAAGCCCAGCCTCTGATCTACCTGAAGGCTGCTTCCTTGATTGATGTTAAGTCTGCCCTGCTCAAAGCAGTAAGGCCTAACAAGAATATCTCTCTTTCTTTGAAGTCTGGAATCTACAGAGCTCACAATATCTCTGATCTGTTTTGCCACCTTCTCACTTTAAAGGACGACTTTGAAGTATTCATGCCCTCAGGACCAAGAGCATTTCAGAAGAAAAGGCACAAACCTTCCTCCACTGACAAGCCTAAGGCCGGTGAAAGCTCATACACACAAGGAACAGCTGGTACTAATAGCACCTGCACCTGCTACAAGTGTGGGAAGCCAGGCCACATGTCTAGGGAATGCAAGCAGTCAGGGTCCACAGTGCATCATGTAGGAGCAGAGGAGTATGACTCTGAAGGAGATCAAGAGGATGAGGAAGCTTCTCAAATGAGGAGACAAAAAACTGCTGAGCAGCCAGGATGAGGAGAAATCCCTGGTTGCCCATGTATATGTACCTCTCCTCTCTCCACCTTCTCCCCTCCCACCTGAAGACCCAGGTGCCCCTGGCTTTGTCCCGCCACCCAACACAGCTTTGAATTTGGAGTTAGAAGACCCTGAAGTCTCCCTATCTGCAAGTCCTAGCCTAGGCTCCACTGACCCTGACACTAGTCCCTTGCTCTGCTATCCTGACTTCCAGGAGATTGAAGAAGACAAGCTTCATAGAATTCTTACTATCAATGCTCTAACCAGAGGCAGGAGAATAAGGAAGGAACCCTTGATAGCCCCTGAAGCCTTGGAAAATGTTGCACTTCCCTAAGTTGAGCAGTTGACTCTCCCTACTAAAGAGGTTACAAATGAGAGCAATAGCACCAAGAAAATGGCACAAATCCTAAAGTCTGCCAATATCTCTGCTTCTCTGGATGCCCTCAAGGGATTCAGCCCTACCTTGTGTACAGCTTTGGAGGAACTCCTTAGTAAATAAAAGGATATGGACGCCTATCAATTAACATCCTTAAGCAATAGAACTGATAGAACAAACTGTACCTACATTGACATGATGGTCTACAAGGTTAAAGTAAAAGACAATACTGACTCAGATGCACCAGTAAACATTATATCCTTGCAACTGGTCAAATAATTGAAGCTGGCTCCAGACTTGGACTACCAAGAGGTATTTGAGACTTCAAGTCCACTTATCACTAAAGCCATGGGCACTTACTTGTCATTGCCCCTTTGGTTTGAGAAGTTGATTATAACCACCCCTGCTATAATTCTGAACAACAACAGATATGATATTCTTATTTGTACAGGGTTCATGACAAGAAAAAGGACTATCACCAACCATCAAGATGATACCTTCAAAATCATAGGTCATACTATCCTCATGTACTACAATGATGCTAAGATGGTCTTCTCCCCAAAAATAAGCTTCACTTTATCAACATGGAATATGCTGACAGTGATATTCCTGTGGCCTATATCTTACATCACAGGAAGCTCAGGATGCTTCCATTGTCAACTAAGGAGTACAAAGGAATCCCCTTTTATGATAATTATGGGTTCATAATCCCCTCTGGATCTCAAGTGATCCACCACACTGGTCTGTCCTTAGATATTCCTTTTTGGGCTGCATGGAGAAGTCTTTAGTCAATTTGGTGCCTCCCGTCTGGAACCTTATCTGCCCTGGACTAGTCATGCCTGGACCTGAAGAGCTCCAGATCCTTCTGGATAACTTTAGTCCTGTTTCCTTGACTGTTCAGAATAATAAGCTTTCAGGATATGTCAGATTGGAATAACATGCCAACTTGCTCCAAACTTTACCCTTTGCTGGACTTGACAAGCTAGGACTTCCTGTGAGTCAATCCTTGGCCTTGCCCTTGATACCTTGTGACTCTCTGGTTGGCCTCACTGAACCAGAAAAATACCAGGCTCTGGCCCTCTTTGATAAATACAAGGAAGTCTTTGCTAAAGATGACTTGGATCTTGGGAAAGCCATTGGAGTAAAGCATACCATTGACACCCAAGGAAAAACTCCAATCTGGTCTTGTTCTATTTGCTGTAATCAAGCAAACCAGGCTATTGCTTAAAAAGAGCTTCAGAAGCTAATAAGCTCTGGATTACAGGTACCCAGAAAAAGTCATTGGTCTTCCCCCCTTCTTATTGTCAAAAATAAGGATGGCTAAAACAGAGTAGTCATTGACTATATAAGACTGAACTACATCACTAAGAAGGACTCCTACCCCCTTCCATGTATTGATGATACTTTGGACAGACTGGGAGGAGCCAAGTTTTTCAGTGCCATGGACTTAATCAGCAGCTATTGGTAGATTGACCTTCCACCAGAGGATCAAGAGAAATATGCTATCATTACTGAGAAGGGACTTTTCTAGCCCACACAGATGCTTCAAGGACTGAATAAAGACCCTGCCACTTTCCAGAGGGCTATGGATGCAGTTATGGGTAACTTAAAGCTCACATCTGTGCTTGTATACCTGGATGACATTAATGTCTTTTCCAAAACCTTCAATGAGCATTTACAACACCTAGAAGAGGTCTTACAACGGTTAATGAAAGCCAACCTGAAGCTGAAGCCACAGAAATGCAGCTTTTTTAAGGAACACTTGGAATTACTAGGTTTTTTATGAGCAAAGATGGTCTAAGTTCTGTACCTGCTAAAGTGGAAGCAATTGCCAAAATGCAGGTAACAGCCAACAAAAATAATATCCAAGTCTTTTTGGGAATTATCAGCTACTATAAAAGGTTTATTCCAAACTTTCCCACACTTGGTGACTCCTTGTTCAATCTTCTCTGTGCTGATGTGGACTTCTTTTGGAGCTCTTCCTGTTGAAAGGCCTTTGACGCTCTGAAACAGACCTTAATGTATAACCCTGTACTGGCCTATCCTAACTTTCAGAAGTCTTTTATGGTGCACACAGATGCTAATCTCACTGCCATTGGTGGTGTCTTTTCCCATCTAGACAATAATGGATTAGAACACCCTGTCATTTATTGTTCTCCCACCTTAAACTATCATGAACAGAACTACACAGTGACTGAAAGGGAATGCTTAGCAGTAATCTACTCTTAACAGCAGTTTAGAGTATACTTATATGGTGTACACTTTACTGTGGTTACTGATCATGATCCCTCCAATGGTTTAAAACATTAAAGGACCCAGAAGGAAGACTTGCTTGTTGGGCTATCAAGATTATAGCCTTTGATTATGACATAGTGAATTGTGCTGGTGCCATTCAACAGAATGAAGATTGTCTCTCCCGGTTGCCTACCATTGCCCTTGTGTCCTCTATTGTTGATGAGATTTATGAAAAAAATACTGGTTGTCCAATCTTTGTAGGGGGAAGAGCCCATCAAAATCCAAAATGTTCTTAAGAAGCTTTCAGTGGACACCAAAGTTAAAGATGGTCAACTCTTTAAGCTTTACAAGAGTAACTGGTTGCCATATATACACCCCCTCACTCATAATAGACTCTGTAGTTGCTTCAAAAAGCTATAAGATAAAGAGGAATACAGAAGACCCTTGTTCAGTTACAGCAGAATTGCTACTGGGAAGAAATGGCCTCTTATGTTTCTGCAACTTTGGCTGCTTGCCATGATTGCAATGTTGAACGCCAAAAGGTTACAAGATTCCAGCACAAGTTGATCTGCCCAGGATTTTTTCCCACACTGTTGCTATTAATGTGGTGGGACTCTTGTCAGTCTCCAAAGAGAAAATCAAGTACATCATAGTGGCTGTGGACCAGTTAACCAAGTGGGTTGAAGCCAAGGCCATCCCAAATCAGTTTGCCCTCACTACAGCCATGTTTATCTTGGAACACATCATCTACCGCCATGGATGTCCTAAGTTGCTGTTAACTGACAACAGAACCAACTTAAACAGCTATATGATACTCAGGCTAAATCAACTAATGGGTATCAGAGGCACATTGTCCACCCCATACCACCCCCAAACCAATGAAATGATTGAACAGACCAATGGAAGTTTGGTACAGATCCTCAGGAAACTAGCACATCAACATGAGTCAGAATGGGACACTTACCTTCCTGCAGCCAACTTTGCTTACAGCATTGGATACCATAGAGAAACAGGCAAAAACCCCTTCCAGCTCCTTTATGGTTGTCAGCCTGGGTTGCCTCCTCATCTGTACTCCTTGGTAAAGCCCAACCCTGCTGTCACCCCAGATGCCTACCTCAACAAGTTGGCTCAGACCTTGATCAAAATACAGACTAAAGCCTATACTGTAAGCCTGAACACTAAGCAAAAGGATGTAGAGCATGTCCAATTGAAAAGCCCTTCCCTCCCTAGCTATCAGATTGGAGACCTAGTCTACTTCTATAGTAACAGAGGCTATGGGCGTGAAAGCAACCTTGTCCCCCTATGGCAAGGACCTTTTAAGGCCATCCAGAAAGTAGGCCCTGACAGCTATAAACTGAAAGAACCTACCACTAAATAGCTGGTTACTAGAGTCCATGCAGAAATACATGTGTATGGCTCCTAGTGGTCAGGGGTTAATCCCCCTTTAGGGCAATAATCCAAAAAAGAGAAAAAGACTAATGTAAAAAATTCCATGGGTTGTTGTCCACGCTGCAGAAAGAAAGGAATAATGTAATATATGAAAGAAAGAAGGCTTTATTGGAATTTGTAGCGTTTAAAAATCACTGCTTTCAAGTGGCAAGTCATTGTGAGAAGGACCATACAGGCCACCATGTACTTCTTAATGTAGTCCTCCTTGAAATGCCCCAGACAGAAGATAGAATAATTGGGATACTTGTCCCAAGCCTGCACACAATCACAACTCATTCAGACTAGGAATCCAATTACAACTAACAAGGCATCCCAGAACAGATGTTTTCTGCTGCATTATTTCCAACTTAAGGCAATATTGGGCTTGTAAACCTCCCTTATGAGCCCCTCAAACAGCAAGGGAACATCTTCCACCTCAGCCACTGATGGCTTATCAGAAGTAACAGTGAATAGATTCCCTAGTAGGGCCAATCTGGTATATATATCCTTGCTCTTAAGGGTTAAGGCTGTAAGAAGACCAGCTGTTACCTGTTGGATACAGAAGTTCTTACAATTCTTGTCAACTCAACTAGCTACCTCCAGATTTACCTTCCCTTCATAGCACCAAGCCCTGATTATCCCCCAGACCACCGCCAGAACCAGGTTGATCTGTTCTTAATAAAACTTCTTCCCCTGCCATTAAAAGTTTTGGAGTTGACCCTCAGCAAACTTAAATACTGCTTGTTGGTCAAAATGGAAGTGGTAAAAATTCCCTTCCTTGACTTTGACCTGGGTTAAAACAGATGTATCTTTCAATACCTCTTGAAACAAGGCATGCATACAAGGCCCCTCCCCCAGTTTAAATTCCTTGGTTTCCTTCCAGTCTAGAACACCAGAAAGATAAAACCAGGTGACTCCTTCTTCCTGCCAAGCCTCTAGTTGTATTACTGGATCTTATGTCTGGGAGGTTTAGACCCGCTTTACCAAACGTTCAGCTCTTTACTGGCTTCTGTTCTGGGCCTTTTTCCCTTAGCCAACCTGGCAGCTTTACTTGCCATTGCTCTGGCCCTAATAGTGGATTTTCCTGAAGCTCTGGAAGGATTTTTGTGGTTATCTAACATGTGCAATCCTTGAATGCAGTGCTCTCTATTTATACCCTTGTCCATTCTAGCAATAGAAAATGTTGTAAATTAGATTGCATGGACAGAATGGTCAAGGCTATCAGTGGAATTAATCCTAATAGTCAAGGCTAATTTGGTTTGTACTTAAATCCATCAGATTCAAAAGATTTGCATTTCTAATTGTAATTCATATGTTATAATAATTTGGCCAACCTATTATATCCTGATTGATCAGGTTTGGGAACTGCTAGCAACTTCTGTAAAGAGCAGCTGCATGTTGCAGCCCACTCCAGAGTAATGCACACTTACTCTTCCTCGTCATATTGTCCAATCATCTCTATAAGGAAGAATGTGGATGCAAGAGCCTGGTAGACACAAGAAGATGCTTTAATGTTTCAAATAATTGTGCAGGTGTTAATAACACTCCTGCATCCATTTGCAGTCTTTCAAGTATATAAACTTCCTTTCTTTCCCTCAAATAAACATGATTTTTCACATATTACATATTGTCTTTCTACTATACTCAGTTGTTACCTTAGTATTAAAGTTTAAGTCTACAGAGTCACTGAACTTGTATCAAATCATGTTTAGGCCTGCAACTATACTCTACCAAGAAGCAACTATAGACGTTAACCCCCAAAGACATCCCCAAGGCCCAAAATACAACATACTTCAATGGCCATAGCAATCAAATCTCCAGCAAATAAATACAAGGCTTATATGCATCCCTGGGCAACAACTATTATCCTCAGAAGACCCCAACATACTGGTAGACCTGGTAATGATTGCTTGTAACCCCAGGATTTCTTGTTAGAGTGCAGCCACCGGAGTAGTAAGTACAGCCACTTGGGGGTCAGGTTGAGGAGTGGCTTCTGAAGGCTTCTGAATTTCTGTAGTGGCACATAATTTATAGATGGCATCCCACATTTCCTGATCTCATCTCATCAGGTGGTAAGAAGGGTGAGCATCAGAAAGAGTTTGCTTAGATTGTCTAGGCAAGATTGCAGCCCCTAGATGATGGTAACTGCAGCAGATTTTTAATGTATCAATTAATAATACATGTACTGCATACTTTTTAAGTAAATATTGGCTAGAATCTGCAATTGATCAGAAGTATGAACACTGAATTCATTGATTTGTTCAACTAACCGCTCAAAGTCAGTGCAGTGAGTTTTGAGAGAGGGATCAACCTGGGACTGCCAAGGTTGTTGTAGCTGAGGAAACTCATTGAAATGTTCAGGGACATATTTAGCAGAAGAAGAATGTATATGCTTGATGGACTTAGTAAGTTGATTCTGAGAGGTAATTGAATCTATCTGATTGTCATATACTAGGGAAAGCAGAGAGTATACCCACTGTTGGTAGGCAAAAAACTGCTTCCAATGGTTAGAGACAGCAGCATAAAGGGAGGAGATCTTGTTGACGTGAAGCCCCAGTACCATCTGATGATGAACCAAAGAAGGTTGGAAAAAAGCAAGATGTCAAGAAATTAGCAGAGTAAGATGCTGAAAGAAGGTAATACAGAATATAAGATGCAACTATCATCTCATAATAATTGGTAGAATTAAACTGGACTTATAGATTAGGAAAAGCTCCCTTGCGGGCTAACTCAAGGACCACTGAAGTGATTTGATCTAAATCAGGAGTACCCAGAAGGTAAACAAAAAGACAGGGGGCAATTAGCTAGGTTTAAACAGTAAGAATGATAGGTGGAATTGACAATGTATTCTTTTATCAGAGGGCTGAAACTTCATGAAAATACAGGGACTAAATTAGTAGAGATGAGGGGCCAGAGAAGGTAATTTTGAAGGGGGTAACTAAGGGGCTTACAGCCCCTGTAGTGAGCACCATTTTTGTTATGTACTTGCTCACATCCAAGGAACACAACAGGAAATCCAAATGGTAGAATTGGGTTTGTAATAAGCCAGAGGGTAGTATTCAGTGATGAATATGGAATTTACCTTAAGGTTTTGGGAATGATAATGATTATAAATCTTCTCTAGTTAAAACTAGGGAGACAGCGCCAAAGTAAAAAAATAAAAACAAAGAGAAAATGTGAATATAACTTAGTTTTATTGGATAAATATAAATTATTATATGATAAGTGTTTACCATAAAATGGTAAAAGGACATGTAGATAACTGATCAATCTCATATGTAGTTCAAGGATCACTCATGTCATCAGTTAGAATGAAATGAGTCCTTCACCCAATTTGGAGCAAACCCTGTTTCAATTTGAGAAAGTAAACAAATTATTTTGCACTCAAAATGTGACTCTACTAAAAGTAAAATCAAAATAGCATTAATATTGTGATTCACAAAACCAATTATGACATAGAGTTTATCCTGTACACTAATGCTAGCAGGGTTTCAGTGGAGCCATCCTGGCACAACTAGACAATAAAGGGGTGGATAACTCTGATGATTACTCTTCTTGTATCCTCAACAAATATGAGAAGAACTATAGTGTTACCAAAAAGGGGTGTTTAGCTATTTACATGCAGTTAAGAAATTTTTGCACTAAATATATGACACACACTTCATAGTAATCACTGAGCACTACTACCTTTGTTGGCTTCAGCATCTAAAAGAACCCAAAGGATGGCTAGTATGCTGGGCCTTACATCTACAAGGCTATGATTTCACTTGTTTCATTGTCCTAGGATTCATTACTAAACGCTGATGGTCTGTCCTAAATACCTATTCTAGCTCTGCATCTCTATGAGGCCAATCAATTGTATGAGCTCATATGCTAACCTACTCTGTCAAAATCTGAAGATTAAGATACTTGCCTGGCTTTACAGAAGTTATCTGTAGATACTGTAGCTTAAGATAATCAATTTTTCAAGAAATTTGGGTCTCTATATTTAACTTTTTCTGTCCAAGCTTGCAAGTATTGATTGGGTTAAAAATCCATTTAGACACCAGGCATGATGGGGTATCAAAGTCTTATTACTGGCTACTTAAACTTTACTACTAGGAAAATATGCATGTAGTAGTCTCTGATGTTCTGGCCTTCTGTCATGAATATCAACTACAGCGCTATTTTCTAACCAGAACAAGTTAAAATTAGTGTTACACAATCACACCTTTTACAATGTCAGTGTGGAGGCTGTGAGTCCTCTCCCTTGCTCTTGCTTTGGATGTTAGTTTATTGCATTTTGGTAGAAAATTTCAGTAAGTTGTTAGAGGCTAGGGCTACAAAGAATACTGCAGCAAAAACATAGCTACATTTTTACTTCAAGACATATTCTACCACCATGGCTATTTTAAGGTGCTCTTTTCTGATAATGCAAAAAAGTTCAGCAGTGAATTGGTAAATTCATTGATGGAAGCCATGGGTACTGTGATGGTCCACATGTTGATTGGTTTTGCATCCAGGGCTGATGTTGGCCAAGAGAAAGTATAGTGGCTTTTGACAAGTAAAGGCCTAGTAGGTAACATTGGCTACTAGGGGCAGAGGTTGAACCAGCCTAGCAGGTAACATTGGCTATTTGGGGCTGGTTAGGTGTGTTTACCCAGCAGGTAACATTGGTTGCTAGGGGGTAATTTGAAAGGTCTGAACCTAGTAGGTAACATTTTCTACTAGGGTGCTATTTGGAAGGTCTGAACCTAGTAGGTAACATTAGCTACCAGGGGAGGATGAAGAATTTCCCCCTTGGCAGGTAACATTAGCTGCTAGGGTGCTGGTTAGTTGTCTCCACCTAGTAGGTAACATTGGCTACTAGAGATGGGGAATAGAGAAATCTAACATTTAACATTGACTGCTAGTGTGCAAGATATATTTCTGAGCCTATTAGGTAACATTGGCTACAAGGGGTAGAGATTAGCTCTTTTCCTTAGCAGGTAACATTGGCTGCTGAGAAGAATGGGTGATTCAGATTAGCAGTTAAATTGGCTGTTGGTGTGCAAGTTAGGTGTCTGACCCTGATAGGTAACAGAGGACTAAAAGGGAAATAATGGTTCTTTTGCCTAGAAGGTAACACTGTCTGCTAGGAAGAAGGGGTGATTTGACCCTGGCAGGTAACACAGGCTTCCAGGGAAGGGAGGAGCTAAGATAGCTCTACATGCCCTTTTCACTCACAGGAAGTCTGTGGGTAAGTATATTACCTAACAGATTAGTAGGGTGTTCTCATTTGTGTTCCCCTAGAGGCTTTGAGTTGGTCCTGATGCCACTATTTGGGGCATGGATATGCTCAGAGGCAGTATCAGAGTAGCTGCTTGGAGAAGCAGCTGAAGAACTTGGTATGATCAGGCCTCTGGGAAGTAAAGTTGGCTACTTTGCACCTGAAATCTCAGACTTAACCACCTTAGTGAGTAAAGACAACTGCACAGACACAAGGATTTTCTGTGGCTGGATGGCACAAGTGGGTTTTACTTACAGGGGCCTAGTCAAACTCCATTAGTCTTGTAGAATTATTTCCTGAGTCTGAGGTATTGGTAACATGGACTGAAAATGGAACCAAAAGTGGTTCAAAGGATTGATCACAGTGAAGATTAGTAAGAAGGACTGGATAATCACAGTGAAGACTAGTTGAAGGACTGGATGATCATAGTGAGGGAAGGAACCTTGATGGTTCATGCAGAAGAGGAATGTGACCTAGGTGGTTCATGGAAAGGACTAGCTGATGGACTAGAAGGGACTGGATGATGGATCAGGAAAGAACAGCAGAATTATTAAAGATCATAGAGCAGGACTGGTAGAAGAAATGGAAGATAACTCAGAAGGACTAGCAATAAGCAGTAGAAGGAACATAAGAGCTGGTAGTCTGGAGAAATGAGCCAAGGTTTTGCCAAATTGATTTGCTGAGGTGGGAAAAGGAGGACTTTTTTGCCTTGGTTTATTAGTAAAATAAAGAAAAAATGTGGATATAAGTGTGGGTAATTGGTTTATTAATTAAGTTTATATGGTAGATAAAGGTATGTTGCTGTGAGAGCTAGATACAAAGTTGTTTTGGTGGGACGTTTTCCTTGGACTTTACTATATTAGTAAATATATGGGATAACGTTGAAGAGGACCAAAAATAACAATTTAAATAGTATCCTAATATTTAAATTGGTTAAGGTTGAATGCAGGGAAAACTGGTGCTGGAACAGTGAACCTGTTAACGCTTTGATGCAAAAGAGTTGCTGCTTTGAGCAGTTTGAGCGGTTGGAATTGATTTCCTAGGTGGAAAGCAGAGGAGCTTCAGAAATGGTCTAGTTTTTTGCCCTACATTCATTGGTTGAGTGCTAGTAGGTTTCCTGATGAATATAATTGTTTGGAAGCCTAAAGCTCAAAGTATAAGCAAGAAAATAGTGAATTAATACTTTAAGCTTTTGAGAAAGTAAGTATGTAAGCTTAAGATATTATAGAAAAAAGTGAGCAGCAATGGCAAAAGCTTTTGAAGCAAGTCATTCTAAAGGCAGAACTGTTTGAAAAAGAACACTATAAGAAGGAGGCTAGCTGGAAAGTTATGGGGTCTTTTGGGTCTCCACCAGAGGGTTTTTGGAAATCCTTTGGTTGCAAGCAGGAGCTTGGTATGGCGTTGGATCTTCATCTTAATGGCTATATTTCTGGTTGGTTTGCAGTAACCAGATGTATTCTAGAGCATTAATAAGTCCTTTTTGAAGGAGTAGCTGTACAAAATGACTCCAAACCAATAACAAATAAGAAGGTTTCTAAGGGGATCTTCTTTCTGTTAATAAAGACTATCTCAACCCCTATTTTCCTTTCTTTTGACATGGAAATCCCCTAGTAAGAATAATTATTGAGTTAGTTAAGAGGAGCAGAAGATAAGGAGCCTGAGTTTGTTTACTCATGAGAAATGCCAGGATGGGAAATAAGTAATTTTTTGTCTAAAACCTTGAGATCTGGGTTATTTTTCTACTAAAAATTATTATGCAAATAGCTCCCTGGAAAATGGAGCTGCTTTGGTGGCCCAGGAATTGCTGTGAAATACGTTTTCCCCTAGTTATCAGTTGCAAATGATGATTAAGGGGCATGAACAAGAATCCCTGAAGATGACAGTCCCAAACCAGTTGGTCCCTGGCTTTGAACCAGGACACACAATGGGGACTGGTGAACATGAACCCCAAGGTACCCATCAATCCTTTGCCACACCTTATAATATGTCTACTAATGGTACTAAAGAGTGTTCTAATTCCACTCTGGCCTTTATCATGCGCAAGTTAACCATTAAGATGCCTCTAATTGGGATTTATAACTGCCAGCTGCTCTTTTTGCTTACCACCTGAGTAAACACTGTACTAATGAGTTATCCCCATTTGCAATGTTGTATGGGCAGGAAGCCACTACCCCTCAATCTTGGGAAATTTATTGGTTGAGCTAGACGCTGCAGTTATCCCAAACAATAAGTCAAAGAGTTAGTCAATAAGGTCATAGACATTCAGGAAACTGCTATGCCTCTGCTTATAAGACTAAATACTTGGAATTATCTACTTCCAATGCATCACACGCCCCTGTCCCTGAATTAAGCATTGGAGATCAGGTTATCTATTACCAACAATAGATAGATGGCTGTGCTCATAAGATAGACTCTCTCTGGGTTGGCCCCTTAATGTGATATTGAAGAGAGGCCACAAGTACACTGTGAAGATGAATTCCTACAGTTGTCTCTTTTTCTTAGATTCATGCTAAGTTTCTCTATGCCTATCACCCTCCTGAGTCCAATCTTGAGGTGGGATCTGTTATGAATTTGAATTTTTTAGGGGTGAAAATTAGCCTAGCAAATAATAGCTCATAGAATAATTTATGCAAAAGTCTTTGCTTTTGCTTTTGACCTGTACAGTTTTTTTTACCCAAATATGGGTTGACATCAATTACTGAACCTTCCAGACTCTTATCAGCCTCTTTCCACTTGTAGTAGCTCTACTAAAGCTGCTAGGATCAAATATTTTGGTATAAAGTTGAATGTCCTTTTCTTAAACAAACTAAGTTATTTTTGCTTGTTAATTTTTATATTGAATCTTCTGCGCTCATCTTCTATTTTCTAGGAAGATATCTATTAATCATACTCAGATCAAACAGGCTTAAAGCTGGAACCTCAATTCTTACTTACTTAAGATTTTTTCCTTAGCTCTTTATTATATTGTATAATAAAGCACAACCCAAAAAACTTACAACTATACAAAAAGTAGCATCATATAGCATGAAATATAACAAAGTTACATTAAACTAGCCATCTGCTCTAGTAAATTTAAATTTCCCCCAATATTTAAAGTCTTTTTATTTGATAAATAATATAATGTTATTGCCATATCACAGTAAAATGTAATTGTTTTATTGAATTTTAACTATACTAGGTCTCCTTTTTATCCATCTAAATTCTGCATTATGTGCATGTTACAATGAATTTTATAAAGCAAAATGCCTTGCAGCATGAACATAATTTTATCATAACAAGAGTTAATGTTTAGCTGCAATCTTACAATATAATACTTATATGTGTGGTCCTTAATTTATTATTTATAATTAAAATATTCATGCAAATAATTATATTTTATCACATCAAATTCAAAAAATTAAAACATGGGTTATGTTATTACTGTAAAAATATATTATTAATTATGAATTATAAGAAATAATATCAATTTTAATAAGTTTTCACAAAGGAAAGATTTATTTTACTCATCAAATGATGAGAAGGGGAGGGAATTGGCAGAATGAATGTTGCCTTTATCTGCGCCTGTGAAAGAGGCAGCATCAGAGATAGTGGGGGGGGAATGGGTGGTGGCTTGGGAGTCAGGGTTGGAAGGCAGGTGGCTTGATGGGGGGGGTTGGGAAGGCAGAGTTTGTTGACTGGAAAGGGGCAGCAAGAGCTTATTGCTTCAATTGCTCAAATTCTTCTTCTGTCACATATGTGGGCTTGAAAAACCAAATGAATGGGTGTGGGGGGAGGCAGGAGTCCTTTATGGACTTATCACTATCACTTGCATAGAAGATGATGAGATCTGATAAGTCCTGGACAAATAAAGAAGGGAAAAGCCCATACCCCTTCTTAATTTGGGTGCACAGTTTATTTGTATGTGGCAGGCTTTAAGCGCCTGAGCGCAGAACCAAAATTGTAAAGACATATATCTGCAAGATGCATGTTAGCGTGGTTAGTGGGGTAGGATCAACAGGTATGCCCCGCAGCCCTAATTTCTTTGGTTGCCCATTCCTGCTGCTCCATCTTTGCATTAAGTACAGTTATATACACGGCTTGTTGGGTAGCCCACTCCTCCAGAATTTACTTAAGCTCTGTCTGGTAGGCATACCCATCTGCCGTGTTTGACAACACGGAGTAACAATTGACCCCCAATGGGGAAACTGCCAACAAAACCCCGACAAATTGATACAGGATTGGCCCACACTTGTATATGTCAGACTGGGTACACTTTTCTCCATAGTCTTGAATACTTGCAGATATTTTAGCATACAACAAAAAGATGATGTCATTGCAAAACCACATTGCCCTTAATTTTATAAAATTAATGATTGTTGCATTTTAGGGGTTGGTATCCACCAAACTAGGACCACTGAGAACCTTATTAGACCAGATTCTTGCGGCATCCACAACTCTGTGCATCCACAAATTCACTGTTCTCATATTTTTGAAAATGCCATGTAGTCCCAGTTGGAGCTGAACCTGGACTAGTGGCATCCACAGGTCACACTCCATAATATTCATCATGAGGGGATGGGCATTTCAACATCAGTTAATGTACAGGCTCCAGTTGGGGTCTTCTTGGGAGGGGGGGGCACAGTTGGCGTGGGCTTGCAGGGTTGCAGCCACAGTGGACTTTGTAAAACCCATTGTGGCCGCAATTTGCCCAAAGGACATAAGTATCCCTTGCTTTTCAACCATTTTGAGAGCAATCTCTGGGGTAATTAGCTTTCTTATGCATCTTGTAGGCTGATTGGCTGGAGATGGAATGTTTCTGTCTTGGGGACTAAACAGTGCCATCTGATTGGCCGGTTGGGATCCCAGCTTTCCTGGGTGACCCCTTGGCTAAATTGGATGATTCCAGATGCCAGTGTTAATTTGGGATTTGGATTAGTAGCTGCCTGTGTGTGATATGCAAACAGGGCCATGATGGAGGACACAGGAGAAAGAACACACTCCTGGGTAGTGCTTGGAGAGGAGCCTGCAGGTTAGGAGTGACCATAGACAGAGGCTTTGCTTTTGTGAGACCCAGTGTATCACTTTATGATTTTTTCAAGGCTAGGGAGCAGCTCCCTTACTTGGCTATTGAAAGAAGAAGATATAATTTTTTATTAAATAATAAACTCAAAAAAGGAGTTTATATTTTAAACAATTTTATTGTTAAATATGCTAAGTTGGTGAATAGTAAGATCTAAATTTTTCAGGGACCTGCTTGAAAGGGAAGAAACTCCCAATCTTGTGGGCAAGGACCCCTAGATTCAGTCCTGCTATCAAAGAACCAATAGGAACTGTAACCATTGTCAAGTGACCAAACTGTCCTAGGAAAGAAAATCTCTTCATTAGAGAGCTAAAACTTCCAAGGAGATAGTAGCCCACCAAGTATACCAATAGGTAAAATGAAGCACTTGGTCTAACCAGAGATACATCAGCTTCAGGAGGTAGATAGGTAGTGTGACCATAATTGAACTTTCTTCCCCAATGGCCAGAAGAAACTTGAACCAGCCAATGGCTAAAGACTCCTCCTTGTGGGGCCTGTTGGGGGGGGGGATTTACACCAGGCAGTAGTGGGGTTTAGTCCTTCCAAGGTAAGGACACACAGCAGAAGTAAGGTTATATACCAGAACAGAGATAAAATTCCTTTTATAGTTTAAAAGTGTGTCAAGTTAAGTGTGTGTACAAGAAGATAATGTAGAAGGAATAAGCTTTATTGCTAGAACACAAAATAATAGAAGCTAATTTGCTTAAATACTGATACTAAGTATCAATTAATTAAGATGCTTATGAAAAGGAGAGGAGAAAAATAGGGGTTCATCAATAGATGGAAGTATGAGAGGAGCTAGAACATATACACTTGAAGTTGATAACCAATAAGGGATTTTAAATAGCTATGTAAGAAGGACCAGGAACATATGAGATGATACCATACTTTAATCACATTGTATAAAGCATCACTTAATTTAAGACCAGAGGTTACTGGTGGTTGCTTACTAAGCTTAATAATTAATTTCAGGTGTGGATGTAACTCTGGATTCAGCCAATCAGTTGCTGAGCGGTAAGTACTTTAATTTATAATCCCTTTATCAATTATGAAGTTAAAAGCAAAAACCAATTGAATAGCCTGGGAATAATTTGGTAAAGTAAACTTGAAATCACTTTTAAACCCAACTGTAGGCTTCATCCCAAGGCTCTGGGTTCAATCATTTCTCTGACAGGTTTTAAAAGATCCCTTAATAAAATTAAGTTCATTTTTGACTTTTTTCTTCTTATTTAAGCGGTAGTCAAAGTTAACTATGATGATGTATTCAGAGAAAAGATCCCTAACAAAATTTTAGACATCCTAAAACAGAAAGGGTGAATTATGAGAATGCCAATGATTCCTAAAAGACTTTGCACAAATCTACTCTAGATCCATTGAATTACTTTTTGAGATGCCCATAAAATATGTTTACATCAAATTCACCTCATTTCTCTTTTAAATTTGGTTCTTGGATTTGACAATACTGTAATTTAGAATTTGTTAATTTTTACATGATATCTATTATATGTTTGACATACAGGAAATATCAAATTATACATTAGAATCCCACATTTATTATTTACTATCCCACATTTGTTTGATGTATTTTATCTTTATTTAGTTGAGTTATCTGCACAAGGAATTCAAAATTTGCAAATTCAAATAAATTAAAAAAAGTCAAATCAAATGATTGATCTTATTAAATATTTTAGCTTTAACTCACCTGAGTTTCCCACAAATGTGATTTGAAATTTTACCAAGGATTTAACAATCCTGTATTTCTGACATTAGGTTCTGGATTTACAGTAGTAACAGAGAATATAAATGCAAAAGTAAACATTCCTCACTATGACAAGGTGATGTGAAGGTCATTCAGAAATCAGGACTATATAGCTACACTCTTAAAGATCTGGAGACTGGACAAAAAATCACCTGAGTAATTGAGCAATATATGTGCAAGGCTCCAGGTGATCAGAAAAAACCTCATTAAGGGTAGTAACCCATAAAAAGAAAAGCCTAATATTAAAAATTATTAGTTGCTTTCCTAGTTGCATCAGGTAAGAAGATAAAGATTATAGGAAGAAGATAATGTTGTAACTGTGCTGTTTTAGCAGAGTTACAAGGGGAAAAATATTTACAGGATAGATAATAATCTTTATTGTGAGATAGTGATTATATAGCTATTGTGAATCAATGGATAGCAGGAACATAATTGGTGATCACACGGCTGGATGGAAGAGGGGGTGGCTTGATCCTGATAATGAGTCAAGCGCCAAATCAAGATATCCACTGTGAAGGATCATAATCTGTTCAAGTTGGTGGATTTGGTAATCTGAGTTGACTTCCTGGTCTGGCTTTGAGTGACCGGGTAATCAGATTGTGGGTCACAAACCCACTTGGTTGGAACCTTGCTGGCTGGTCAAGCCTGGGGTTTTGACACCCCCGGCTGATAATTGGCCTCCTCAGGAGGCAGGTTGTCAGGGAGGTTGTCAGGAGCCCAGGCGCCATATTGAACCAGTTGTTGTTTGGTGGCAGGCAGGGCAGTTTCTTGTTGTTTCTGTCTTGCTTTGCAAGGTCGTAGGCAGTTGTGGTGTAATGTCTTGTCTTGCTTGCGTTTTCCAAGCCCTTGCACAAGGTAAGTATTATTGTTGTTTACTTTTAGGATAATTGCTGGCCCTACTTTTTTGGGTTGTAGTTTGCTTTTGTCAACATTCATGACCCAGACTTTGTCCCCAACTTCATGTCTCTGGAGGATGGGTACATAGGTTTTTTGTAAGCATTCCTTTTCTTTGGCTGCTTGTTTGCTGTTGGCCTCTATAACTTGAGGATCAGAGTGAGGGGGTACTTGACTTGGAATTTCCAGTTTGGGTCCTGTCAATGCTTGAATGATATTAGGCTGTGTGCCGTATACCAGTTCAAACGGGCCTTTCCCGGTGGATCTGTTCACTTGGGTTTGGCACACAAGTAATGCAGTTGATAGCTGCTTATACCAGTCTTCAAGTCTCCTGGCAGTGAGTTTGGCTAGGGCTTGCACAAGGCTACCATTAAGCCGCTCTACGCGTCCATTGGCCTGTGGATGGTATGGTGTTGTTACAGTGTGTTTGACCCCATTTTTGGCAAGGTACACATTGGTGTTTTTGGAGGTCAATTCTTTGCCCCCATTGGTTATCAGGAGTTCTGGCTTTCCAAACCTACTGATTATTTCTTTGCCAATGAATTGTCGGACGTTGTTACCGGTGTGTGTTTTCATTGCTTGGGCTACTGGCCACCTTGTTGCAAAATTGATGGCTGTGATGATTTATTTTTTGTTGCTGTGTTTTCCTGGCATGGGGCCCACAATGTCCAGAGCCCATACCTTGAACAGTAGTTGGGTTTGAATGGGGAGTACAGACTTAGGCGGAGTTTTGCTTTTGGCAAACTTTTTGCAGACCTTGCACTGTTCTAGCACTTCCTTGACATTGCGGTATAAGGTTAGCACCAGGCTTTATGGTTTGGGGATTCATATAGATTTTGGCTCTTAGTATGTCCAAGATCTCTGTGGTAGCAAAGAATGGTATTGACTTGTTGATGTGTGGGAATGTATGGAATGGTTGTGCCATCTGACATCTTTCTGTGAAGAGTCCTGTATACATCAGCAAAGAGGTGCTCATTCTTGATGACCGTTTCTTTGGTGATATCAGTTGTGCCTGTGGGGAACCCTTTGTCTTTTGTACGGAGCACTAGGAGAGGCCAGTCTGGGTTGAGCCCATTTTCACCCCTAGAAGCGCAGACATACAGGCGGGACAGGGCGTCCGCCATGGCAAGTTTGGCCCTGGGCTTATATTGGATGAGCATGTTAAACCTTTCTAGGATTTCCATCCACTGTGCTTGGTGGCGTGACAGGTTTGCCTGTGTCTTGAAATAGATGAGCAACTTATGATTGTTAGTGCTGTGAATTTTTCCTGCCGTTCCAGGTAACAGCGCCATTTGACTAGGCAGTGTACAATGGCCAGTAGTTCTTTGTTATGGATAGGGTATCAACACTTGCCATCTGTCAGCTTGCGCCATTTGTAGGCTACGGGCAGGAAATCACCATCACTATTCTTAATTTGCAGTACTTCCCCAATGGATGCATCTCAAGCGTCAGTTTCCATCTGATATTCCCTGTCTCATTTGGGGTATTTTAAGATGAGCCCTGTTGTGAGCTTTTCCTTGAGATGTCTGAAACAGAGGTCACGTTGGGGGGTCCATACAAACTTGGACTTGGCGCCTGTTATGGCAGACAAGGGGGTGGTCAAGATGCCACAGTCAGGTATGAAGCGTTGTACATAGGCCATCATTCCCAAGAAAGTGTGTAGTTCTGACTTGTCCTTGGGAGGTGGCATTTTGCAGATGTCTTGTATCTTCTGACTGTTGGGTTTGATGCTGTCCTTTGAGAAAATGTGTCCCAAAAAGGGTAGTTGCTCTTGGAGAACTGGCATTTAGAGGGCTTGGCCAGCAGTTTATGTTGTGCCAGGGTTGCAAAGACTTCCTCCAGGTCCTTGTGATGCTGTTCCACTGAGGGGCTGTATGCAATTATATTGTCCAGGTACACAAGGGCGTGTTTGCCTATGTGTGGCGCAAACACTTTATTCATGAAGGTTACAAAGGTGGACGGGGCATTGGTTATGCCAAAGTTGAGTACCACATATTTGTAGGAGCCGTACTTAGTGTGGAAGGCTGTCTTGGGGATGTCTTCCTCCTTGATGTGGATCTGGTTGTAGCCTGCAGGTAGATCAATCTTAAAGAAGACAGAGGCTCCTCCCAAGGCTTCAAAGAGATTGTCAATTAGTGGTATGGGGTAACAATTCTTGATGGTGACTTTATTCAAGGCGCGGTAGTCTGTGACCAGGCGTAAGGTACTGTCCTTTTTGGCCACAAAGAATACGGCGGCCCCAAAGGAAGACTGTGAGGGGCGGATAAGTCCTTTTTCCAGTGCTTCCTTGAGATAGGTGCACAGTGTGTTGTCCTCATTTGGGGTTAGTTGATAGATGGGATGTGCCTTAGGTACAGCCCCCTTGAGTTGGATAGAGTGTTGGATGTGTTTCTCAGGGGGTAGCCCAGGTAACGCCTCCTTAAAGATTTCTGGGTGACAGGCCACAATTTTGCAATCCTGAGGCGTGGAGGTGTCCTGGTGGTCCTTGAAGTGTATGATTTCATACTGGCAGGAGTCCCAGTCAATAGCTTTCATGTTTTTCTTCTCATCTAAAGTCTTTGTGATGTGTACAAAGACATGGTCTTGTAGGAGTTGGTCCACTGAATTGGGGTAGATCTGGTGGTTGACACCTTTGCGCTTGATGGTCAGCACTGAGGTCGCACAGTCCATGTGAGGGTTGTTTTTCCGTAACCAGTCTAGTCCCAGTACAATGTCAAACTTAGGGAAGTCAATGACGGGACCTTGGATGGTGGAGTGGAGGTTCTTGAGCATGACAGAGAAGGGGGCATTTTCCTTTGTCACGGCAATGTGATGTTCATCAGCCAGGACCACATTTTTAATCCGCAAAGGATTAAAGGCCAGCTTGAATTTGTTCACAAAGCTGCTGTTGACTAAAGTTCAATCAGCGCCCAAGTCTGATAGTGCTGAGCCTGTGTAACTGCAAAAGCAGAAAGGGTAAGACATCAATTTATTGGGATGTCTGGCAATGGTGTACAGTACCAGGTCTTCTGAGGGAACTTGGATCATTTGACATTGGTCCACGTCCTCGGGTTGGTATTCATTGTTGTGCAAAACAGGAGTTGTGTGGGGAGAGCTTGGCTTGCTTAGTGCTCTCCCCGGGCTTTTCCCTCATCTTGGTTGCCTTGGGTGATGGTGACACAGAAATGGGTATGATTTGATTGGCCGTTATTCCTATTCCCATTCAAACCTGTGGGTTTGTGGTTGTTGTTGTTGCTGTTACCTCCAGAAGGTGGTTGCAAGGAGCGCCCACTTGAATGTGAGTCCTTAGGTCTCTCTTGTTAACCAGTCTGTGCCTTGTGCAGAGCATTGGATGTTTGTTCTGCTTTTTCTTCTTCACAGTACAGGCTTTGCAGGTTGGTAACTTGGTCCAGGTTCACATGTCTCATCACGTGCGGCTTGAGAGCGTTGTAGTACATGAGGTGTGTTGCTGGGGTGTCAAAGACCATATTGGATGGGGCTAGAGACAGAGTTCCTTGTAGGTGCAGGTGATTTCCTTCACAATGCCTGTCTTAGTCAGGTTCTTTACTTAGTGTATGATCATGAGCGCTGTATCCTTGAGCACAAACCTTGCCAAGAAGTCCTGTTTGAAGGTGTCCCAGTTCTTGTCTGTGTGCTCTTTGTGCTACTTGTCAAACCAGGTGCCAGTTTCATGGGTCAGACAAATGGAAATCTCTGCAATCCAAAACCACTGTGGGCACTCCATCTGAGCCAACTTTTTTGGCGGACTGGATCCATGCAGCAGCATTGTTGTTGTTGGCCCCGCAAAGGGTTCCAAGGCGGCGCTTCAAAGTCTTTGTGCAACATAGATGGGCATGGTGGTCTTGTCAGCTGGTTGTGGTATTGATGAGGGTGCCTGAAAGAACCCTAGGGCGGACATGGTGTTGAAGTTGGGTAGCAGGATTACCGTGTTTTGGTAGAGAACAAAGCCATCAGGTATCTTGGTACCAGGAGTATACAGTGTCCAGTTGGGCAGGAGGCCAGACATAATTCTGTCGAGGGTTTGTTGGCCGCGGCATGTGCGGGCAACAGGCGGAATTTTTCAAGATAAGGTAGGATGGAGAACCTACCTGTGCTACCAATGTTGTAACTGTGCTGTTTTAGCAGAGTTACAAGGGGAAAATTATTTAGAGGATAGATAATAATCTTTATTGTAAGATAGTGATTATATAGCTATTGTGAATCAATGGATAGCAGGAACATGATTGGTGATCACACAGCTGGATGGAAGAGGGGGTGACTTGATCCTGCTAATGAGTCAAGCGCCAAATTGAGGTATCCACCGTGAAGGATCATTGTTTGTTCATGTTGATTGATTTGTTAATCCGAGTTGACTTCCTAGTCTGGCTTTGAGTGGCCGGGTAATTGAATTGCAGATCACAAACCCGCTTGGTTGGTACCTTGCTGGTGGGTTGAGCCTGCGGTTTTGACAATAATGTTAATGCAACACAGATATACTTTGTTAAGGTGTGACAGATCTGAGCCCAGATGCAGCTGGTCAAGGACTTGTTCAACTTCAGCGTATATAAGCCCTATATGGGTAGCCATCAAAATGCAAAACAAAGGAAATTATACTTTTCCACTGGAAAGAAATTGATGTGGTTAATGTCATTTGAGTAGGGGAATGCAATTTCAAGTAAAATGCACTCTTATAGGAGGTTTTCACACAGTTCAAATTCTTTGGATGTCTTTCTGCCAAAAGAGTACATGATCCCCAAGAGACACTATAAGTAATCAGGAATAAGCTGTTGTCTCTTGTGATAGATAACTTTAGAGATGCTAATTATCAGATTTCCAATCAACATCATTGACTGGTAACTTCCTGCACTACCGTAGCTTAATGGCTCTAAGGTAGCACTCATAGATTAACAAATCCTATACTTGTGGCTATTATAACTGTTTCACAAGGTTAAAGGACCTGCTGCTGAGTGAGGGTCAGCTCACACAGTAAATATGACCTTCAGGAGTCCTAGAGAAAAATCTAGTTGGTTGTCAGTTAGTACTACACTGTCAAAAGAGAACCTTTGAAGACATAATTGTGAATATTAGACTAGCTTGAATCAGGGAATTTGCCAATGCACACTATTACCTACTTCTAGCTTCTTGGTTGAGATTGCTTAGGGATGCTCCAAGGCCAATATAAGGGTAGACTACATGGCCACTAAACCACAGTACTGCAACAAAGGAATTTCTTCTAAGCAAAACAATGTGCTTAATTCCAGGTATTGACCCTGACTGTCCTTCTGTACTGCTGCCACAGGATCATGTCCCTCTTCATTTAGCTCTTGCAGCAAGACGTGTATGCAAGGAGTAGCCTTTGAAAGATGAGGAGTTAATGGAGCTAGTGTTTCAACCCACCTCTTAGGACAAGGATTTTTCTTTGGTACAGAGCTAGAAAGATGTGCAGGTGCAGGCATAATAGGGGTTGTATTTAGCAATGCTCTAGTAGGTGTTCTAGGCTGGTAAGGAAAGGCGCTAGTGAAACTACATAGAGTGGTTTATACTTCACAACTTAGTATCTCATCAAACTACATCTCTTATAGTTCAAGTATTAGTGATATAACTGTAGGGTCACTAACTAGAGCAGCAGGATTTCCCTCTGTTGTCTTGCTTATTCTCTGTTGTGGGAGGTTAGTATACCTGACTACTGGTTTTGGATTCCTTTTTTGGGAATTGACCATATCAATAAGGATACTTGCCTTTTAAAGTAATGTTTAGTTTAGTGGATGAAATCATTCATGGCAATTGGTTGTTAAACTAAACATCACTGTAAAAGACACACCAGAAATTTATTAGAATCTTTGGATCTTAGAAAAACTAGTATCCTTGCATTGGATGATGACTAAGCTGTTCAGATGTCACTTGGTTGTTCCATTAAGCAGTATTAACTTGATTTTAACATCAAAGTTGATATGGGTGGTGATTTGAAAGTGTCAAAACAGCAGGCTCAACCTGCCAGCAAGGTTCTGAGTAAACAAGTTTGTGACCTGCAATCCTATTATCCAGTCACTTGAAGCCAAACTAGGAAGTCAACTCAAATCTCTAAATCAATCAACATGAACAAATGATGATTCCTCACGGTGGATACCTCAATTTGGCGCTTGACTCATGAGCAGGATCAAGCCACCCCCTTCACCATCCCACTGTGTGATCAACAATATCATGTTCCTGTTATCCAAGATTCACAATGACTATATAACATGTATCTCTCAAATTAAGATTATTGTCTAGTTTCTAAATATTTTTCTTCTTGTAACTCTGCTAAAACAGCAAAGTTACAACATTGTTAGAAGAAGTAGGTTCTCCATCCTACTTTATTCCCCAAAATTCCATATGCTGCTTGTACTTGCCGCAGTCAAAAAATCTACAAAAGAAGCATGTCTGGCCTCCTTCTAGACTGGAATCCATACCTGTCAGGTACCAATATACCAGAAGGATTTGTACTATACCAGAACATGCATGTACTGGTGCCCGCCTTGAATGTCCTGTCAGCGCAAGGGTTCTTTCAGGAATATATTATTCTGTCCCAAGCCCTAACTGAGGAAGGAACCATGCCTGCCTATGTGGCCCAACAACTTTGAGGTGCTGCCTTGGAATCATTTGCTGGGGCCAACATCAATAACACCACAGCCTAGATTCAATATTCCCAAACCAAACTGGCGCAGATGGAAAGGCTCACAATGTTTCTGGATTGCATAGATATCCATCCAACTAACACACAATGCAGGCGCTTGGTGCAATATGTGGCATAAAGATCATACTGTGAAAGACTGGGAAACATTGAAACAAAACTTCTTGGCATGGTTTGTACTAAAGGACACCGCCCTCATGATTATTTGCCAAGTGAAGAACCTGACCCAGACAGGCTCTGTAAAGGAAATCACATGAAAATATGAGGAAATCTGCCTATATGCCCCTGAAGATATGGCATTTGACACTCTTGTCACACATATCATGTACTACAAAGCTCTTAAGTCACATGTGATGATACATGTCAACCTGGACTAAGTAACCAATCTGCAAAGCCTATATTTCAAAGCAGAGAAGGCAGAGCAGACATCCAACACCCTCCACAAGGCGCAGACCATGAAGAGAGAGACCCAAAGAATTTTACTTGACCAGGTGCGCCAATTTTTTTACTCCTGGAAACAACAACACAAACCATAAGCCTGCAGGGTCAAATGAGCACGGAAACAGGAACAATGGGCAGTCAAATTGTACCAATTTCAATATCACTACACTCAAGACAATCACAACAAGGGAAAAGCCCAGGGAGAGCATCAAGCAAGCCAAGCTCTCCCCGCACAATTCCCAACTTGCCCAACAATGAGTACTGCCCCAAGGATGTGGACCAATGCTAATGATCCAAGTACCCTCAGAAGACCCAGTACTTTATACCATTGCCATACATCCCAATAAAATGATGTCCTATCCTTTCCGCTTTTTCAGTTACACAGGATCAGCACTCCTGGACTCAGACGCCAACCAAACCCTAGTCAATAGCAGCTTTGTAGACAAGTTCAAGCTTACCACTAATCCTTTGCAGACTAAAAACGTAGTCCTAGCTGATGAACATCACATCATCATGACAAAGGAAAAAACCCCTTTCTCCATCATGATAGAGAACCTACACTCCACCATTCAGGGACCTGTCATTGACTTCCTAAAAATAAATGTTATACTAGGGCTGTACTGTCTACAAAGGAATAACCCCCACATAGACTGGGCAACCTCAGTATTAACCATCAATCCTGAAGGCGTCAATCACCATATCTATCCTGACTCAGTGGATCAAATCTTGAGTGATCATGTTTTTGTACACATTACTGAAACCCTGGACAAAAAGGAGAACCTCAAGGCAATTGATTGGGACTCCTGCCAGTATGAGATTATACATTTAAAGGACCACAAGGATACCACTACTCCTCAGGACCGCAATATTGTGGCCCACCATCCTGAAATCTACAAAGAGGTGCTACCAGGACTACCATCTGAGAAGCACATACAACACTCCATCCAACTCAAAGGAGCAGTACCTAAGGCACAACTCATCTACCAACTCACCTCCAACAAAGACAACAACCTAGTGCCTACCTCAAGGAGGCACTTGAGAAAGGACTTATTTGCCCCTCATGTCTCCTTTGGGCACTGCTGTATTCTTTGTGGCAAAGAAAGACAGTACCCTTTTATTAGTCACAGATTACCAAGCCCTCAACAAAGTCACTATCAACAATTATTACCCGCTTCACTCATTGACAATATTTTTGATGCCTGGGCGGAGCCACCTTATTCTCCAAGATTGACCTAACTGCAGGTTACAACCAAATCCGCATCAAGGAGGAAGATATACCCAAAACGGCCTTGGTGCACTAAGTAAAGATCATACAAATGTGTGGTACTCAATTTTGGAATGACAAACGCCCATCAACGTTTGTAACCTTCATGAACAAGGTGTTTATCCCCCACATAGGCAAGCAACCTTTGGTATACCTGGACAACATTATTGTCTATAGCCCCTTGGTAGAACAACACCACAAGGACCTGGAAGCAGTGTTTGCCACCCTAGCACAACACAAACTGCTAACCAAACTCTCCAAATGCCAATTCTTCTTCAAGCAGTTGCCCTTCTTGGGACACATAGTTTCAAATGATGGCATTAAACCTCACAGCCAGAAAATCCATGTCATCTGCAAAATGCCACTGCCAAAAGACAAGTCAGAACTCTGCATATTCTAGGGAATGGTTGCCTATGTACGTCAATTTATACCTGTCTATAGAGCCCTGACTGCACCTCTTTCTGTCACTACTGGCGCTGAATCCAAATTTTTATGGAACCCACAATGTGACCTTTGCTTCAGACGCCTTAAGGAAAAACTCACCACCACGCCTATCTTACAATACCACAAAAACAATGGGGAGTATCAAATGGAAACAGACGCCTCCAACGCATCCATTAGAGGGTCTCTACACATCAAGAACAGCAATGGCAACTTCCTGCCCATAGCTTAAAAATCATACAATCTCACAGACAATGAGTGACAAGCCCCAATACATGACAAATAATTGCTGGCCATTGTACATTGTTTGGTCAAATGGCATTGTTACTTAGAACAACAAGAGGAATTCACATCCCTGAACAACCACAAATTGCTCATATATTTTAAGACCCAGATAAACCTTTCCTGCCAACAAGCACTTTGGATGAAACTCCTGGAAAGGTTCAACATGATCATACAGTACAAACCTGGGCAGAACTTATCATGGCAGATGCACTCTGCGCCTTGTCAGGAATCCAGGCATAGGTAGAGGCATTGGTTGACTTGGGACTGATTACAGCTGGGACAGTGGGTAATGCCCATCATAATATGGGTGCTAACTTGATAATATAGAATACAGATTGCCCAGGCAAAGGCCAGTATCCTGATTTGGTCACCATAGTATCTATCATTCTTGTCAGAGTAATGTAGAGTACTCCAAACAGTTGAGTGGACGTGGTTGTGGCAGCGTTGGGGGGTTCCATTGGGCGGACAGGTTGCGGGTTAAGGACAGAGTCATGGGGAAAAGTATTGAGGCAAATAATTGTACTTGTCTTTGAACAATTTTGGCAGCTCTTGTACCACTTTCCTTTGCGTCCTATGTGTTCAGTCTCTCTGTTTCTTACCAAGGAATCAGAAATGAGTGCAGTTTCCAAGTTGTACTCCAAGTAGGCAAGGTTGGGCGGGTATTTGGTAAAATGCACAGGTCCAATGGGGGCTCCAGGGGGACAGTATAGTGCCTGGGGAAGTTTGGTAGGGTTTTTCCTGGAGAGGGGTTGCCTGATGGTATATTTGGCTGGATTTAAGATGGAAGATCACTAAGACTAGATAGGATAAGATTTGTTCAACCCAAAGGTTCATAAAACTTTATTATTGAAAATGACAATGGGATCATCTCCATACCACCAGGGTTCTTATACCAGGTGGTTTTGCTTCTTTGCTTTTTGCAGACTTCAGGTCTGGGGACAGTTCACTGGCAGGGTTTGGTCATTGGCTTCTGGTCTTGTGGGAAGCAGATCCTAGTTGTGCTTTCTCTGATGAATAGAAGTGATAATGCTTTGTACCACCGCTACTGTTCACCACATCACCTGAGCATTCAAACTGTATTACCCATTCTGGACTGGAAGCTGGCATTAGCTGGTGATCATTGGCAGGACTAGCAGGAGGCCCTGTTGTAACCTCCTATGGGCAAGCTACAGTTTCAGCATAGGTCTGGATTTTGGTTGCACACAGTTAATACCAATCTAATATTTGTGAGATTAGGCTGATTGACCACAAATGATCAAGTTAATCATTGTACGCAGATCTTAATCAGTTACACGCTGTATTATCACTGGTCATCATTATATTAATAGATATGGCAGTTATACGCTGTGTAATTGTTAGTTTATTATAATAGATGTAACAATTATACACTGTATTATCATTTGGTTATCACTTAATCAAGTGTAGTTATTATACACCATGTAATTGTTAGTTTATTATGATAGATGTAATGAGTATACGCCGTATTATCACTGATTGTTCCAATGTGATGTGATTATACGCTGTATATTGCTTGCTTTATTATAATTGATGTAACTATTATATGCTGTATAAAAGTTAGCCAATATAGTAAATATCACTGATTACACAGTGTGTAATCACTAAATCATCAATTGTATATCACCTATTCTACCCCACTGGATGTTGTATCAACTCAGCCCCAAACAGCCTGATGGACGTATATGTTCATATCAAACAAGTGATATACAAATGGCTAAGAAATACCAAGTTTGGATCAGTATTACACAGCGTATAATTGGGTTCCTTATTGGTTTGGGTCAGTATTACACAGCGGATAATCCTTTGAGTCACTAATGGATCAAGTCTGCTGTTATATGGTGTATAATCCCTAATTTGACTCGTTGCATTAATAAGCAGAAGGTTTACCAACCAGAAAAGGATCACTGATTAAACCCTGCAAATGGAATACCAGAATTCTACCTTCCAATGTAGGAGGGCTGAACAGGGACAATTTCTAAGCACCAACTAAATACAGCATAGTTTCCCAGCGCAATAATAGGTGTGTAAGATACAGCCAATTGATAAATGACAGTAGGCTAGCTCAAGAAGAGCGTGGGCTGTAGCTGAAGTGCCATGGACGCCTTCTAAGGCCAGTAGCATATCACGTGCCAAGGACAGCCAATCAGGATGGGCGTAGCCAGCAAAGATAGACCTATTGTGAAGGTAGCCACAGAGAACTGTCTGAAAGGACAAGAACAAGGGTTGTTGCAGTATATATTGATATAGGCACCTGAAAGGATGACAACAAGTTCATAGCTACACCTGGATAGATTGCAGCCGCTGGCTAGATTGTACTCCAGTATCAATAAACGTAATTATATTCAAAGTTCTATTCTATTGTAGTCTGTAGTGCTCTTGCATAAGATTAGGTAGAGTACATTGGCAAGGCTAACATCTATCTGTAGCTTTGAACATACCAGCAATAACACAAGTTGCTCAACAATATTAATTTGGGGAATAATTTTTAAGAGTCTGGAGGGTCTTGGAGTAATTTGACAACTTAGATTTGCAACTTAACAAGTTGGCGGGTTCCTGTCCATTTTGTGTGACTTGAGTAGCCTTTAGAGGGTTGGGGTTCAATTCTGGGGATTCCAATGTTGATTTCAAACCTCCAGTCTTGACACTTGGCAGGTTGGCAGGTTTCTGTTCCTCCTGGTTGGGGCAAGATATCTCTGACAGCCCAGGGTTTAGCCCAACTGACAGTCTGCTTGGCTCCCATCTATCCTGGTCATAACAAAGTTTTTACTGAGACCCAGGGGTTGATTCCCAGGATTTCAATACAAGTATTAAAATGTCATTAATGACACGCCTGTAGGTTAGAAATACAAGAGACAAGGGTGGGCTTGACCCAGACTGGCCTCTCCTGGTACTCTGAACAAAGGACAAGGGTTTCCCTCCTGGCACCACTGACATTACAAAGGAGACAGTCATCAATAACAAACGTCTACATGCCAATTTATACGGGACCTTACACTGTAAAATGACTTGTGGAACCACCATACCTTACATCCCTACACATCAACATGTATACACCATCCTAAGTTACCACAGAGACCTAGTCCACAAAAAAGCCGCAACTTCTACAAGTTCCTTAAGCACAAAGCATGGTGGCCAACCCTATACCCAGATGTCCAGTAAAGTCATAGAATAATGTGAAGTATGTTAGAAATTTGCAAAAATCAGCAACCCTGTTAAATCTGTACTGCCTATCCGCTAACAACTTCCCTTCAAGGTGTGGGCCCTAGACATTGTAGGATCCATTCATGTAAAACACACAAAAAAGAAATACATCATTACTGCTATCAACTTTGCCACTTGCTGGCCAGTGGCACAAGCATTAAGATCCCACACAGGCAACAACGTGCAGCAGTTCATAGGAAAAGAAATCATCAGTAAGTTCAGAAAGCCAGAACTTCTGATAACTGATGGAGAAAAAAATGACCTCTGAAGACACCAACGTTTACATAACCAATAATGGGGCCCAATACACAGTGACAACACCTTATTATCCTCAGGACAATGTAAGCATGGAGCAGCTTTTGGCAGCCTTGTGCAGGCCCTAGCCAAACTCACTGTAGGAAAATCTGAGGACTGTTATAAGCAGCTACCAACTTCATTGCTTGTATGTTGGACCCACATGAACATATCCACCAGGAAAAGCCATTTCAAGTTAGTCTATGGCACACAGCCCAATATTATCCAAGCACTTTCAAGACCCAAGCTGTAAATGCCCAGTGAAGTTCCACCCCACTTGGGCCCTCAAATCATACAGGCCAACAGCAACCAACTAGAAAAAGAAGAAAAACACCTACAGTATACCTTTGTCCCCATCTAGAACAGACATGAGGTTGGCAACAAAGTCTGGGTAATGAACATTGACAAGAGTAAATTACAGTCAGAGAAAGTGGGCCCTGCCATTGTACTAAAGGTAAAAAACAATGTTTACCTAGTTTAAGGGCTCAGGAAGCGCAAGCAAGATAAAGTCCTCCACCATGATTGCCTAAGACCCTGCAAAGCAGGATAGAAGCAATGTGTGACCAACCTACTTGCCACCAAACAACAGTTAGTCCAGTATGGCACCTGGGCTCTAAAAACCTACCTGACTTCATGCCCCTAGAGGAGGCCAACATTCAGTTGGGGGGTGTCAAAACAGCAGGCTCAACCCGCCAGCAAGGTTCCAAGTAAGCAGGTTTGTGACCCGCAATTCAATTATCCAGTTACTTGAAGCCAAGCTAGTAAGTTGACTTGAATTTCTAAATACAACAACATTAACAGAAGCTGATCCCCTACAGTGGATACCTTGTTTTAGCACTGGACTCATTATCAAGATCAGGCCACTCCCTTCATCATCCCACTGTGTGATCAACACTATCATGTTCCTGTTATCCATGATTCACAAATACTATATAATACTTATCTTTCACTAAAGATTATTATCTAGTTTCTAAATGTTTTTTCCTTATAACTCTGCTAAAACAGCACAGTTACAACAAAAGGGAGCTAATTGAGCCTCAGAGGATCTTAGCAGTATCATGGCTGATAGCCAATAACATTTTTCCTATATAACTATTCCCTTTATATTAAAATAAAGGATTGATTTTTATATTTTATACCCAATTGTTATATGTACTAATTATTTGATATAGTCTTATCTTAGTCTTTAATAATAGTATAGCTATAACAACTGAGTTAAGAAATTAAAGCAGTTAAAAACTCTAGCTGAGTTACAATAGCTACCCTACTGGCACCTTGTTGGAAATTGTGCAATTAATGCTATTTTGATATGGCATTTGAATAGTGATATGTGCAAAGATTTGGCTGGTTTTGCTTTCAATTTTGGGAATTTCTTACCCTCTGTAAATAGATATGTTCCAATATCCACCCATTCCAGAATACCCTAACTGCCCTTGTCTGATCCTGGTATGACCTCATCCTAACATGACTCCCTTGATCACTCTGTCTACCTAATGAGTGATCATTGTCCCTTGTCTACTATTTAAGTATAATCATTTCTCCTAATAAAGACAAGTTTATCCACATTTTTATTGGCTTTGCTATTCTTCAAGCTTTTTCCTTTCCTTTTTTCCAAAAGGAATTTCACATCTTGTATTCCAGGAAATTAAGGTACATGCCCTTAATTTTGCCCTGAAGGCTAACCCAAAGCTAGCCTTGAACCTCAAATATTTTGTTATAAAGATTTACTGCCGTGTCCTTCTGGATGTTGTCCCCAGGAACTAAACACAACAAAATAAAGCTCATCACAGGAGCTACAAGCCCCTTGGTTGCTCTGTTCCTCTGAGCCTTCTCTGTTCCTTCTCCTTTTGTCTCTGAAGTACCCAAAACAAGCAAAGTATCAAGTCCTCCACTTGAAGATATTGTACCAATTCTCCATCTACACCAATGATAATGGTGTTATCTTCCAGGCCTGTGTGGGCCCCCTTTCTGCTTTCTCTCTTAATTACAAGCAAGCCTACAATACTGTGTATTCCCTCCTCCACACAGGCACTGTGGCAACGCACATTATTCCTTGCCTCTGCCCTGGCTACGCCTATGAGGATCTGTATTCTTCCCTCCAGGATTTTGGTCTCCCCTGCTTTGATGGAGTCAATGGAAACTATTGGTGTGCTGGTCAATTAATTTATCCAGCCCTCTCTAGTTCCCAACCAGTTGATGCTAGGATATAAGAATCAACTCCTGACTGCTGTGATTATTGCTGTCTCTAATAACCATGCACAAAACATGGCCTAACAGGAGTGGACGCACAGCCTCTTTTCCTGTATCTCAGACAACCAGTGCAACTTGCTGGCTTTGCAGAAATACCTAACCTCATCTCTGATCTTTCTTTGCTTCTTGCATCCTGGGTACATCAGTGATCAAATAGGTGAATTAGATGACAAACAACCTATGTGGCAAGGACAGGTTGAAGCAACTCTCTTGAAATATTGACAGTTATTTTGAGACCCTGGTTTACAAGCTCAACAAATTCTGAGAAAATGTCAACTCCCAATTTGAGCTGGTTGGAGCCCACATTGACAATTGGGGGCAACATCTGCACCTACAATATGGTTTAAATAAGGCTGCACTAGACAATACTCTGAGTTGGGATCAAAACTACGTTATGACATAGTTACCTCAATTGAAGTGGCTCCTCCTACTCCTTTGGTGGAAGTTTCCTCTGCTTTTATGGCTAAGGTTTTGGAAGCCATAGCTGAACTCAAGGCCACCACTCAACGCCAAGAATCTGTTCCAGCCCTCACCAGTGGAACCTATTCCCAGCCCCTGCATTGCTTCCTTGACAGATCAGCTAGCTACACTGTGTGAGGAGATTGCTTATTTGCAACAATGCCTCTATTACAAGTCATCCTCTGAATCTGAGGGTGAAGGAGATCCTGAATTCACTGAAGCCCCTGCGCAAACAAACCACATATGCTGTCCTGGATTAAAAGGGCAACCCCATATCAATTGCACTCTTGCTTTGGATCATTTGGCAGCAGTTACCAAAGATGTTGCAAACAGACAGGATGCATTGGAAAGGGAGGTGCAGAACCTTAATTGCTTGACTGAAGCAATGGAAAAGTATGTCACTCTTTTGGCGTCACAGGCTACCAACTTAACCTCCTGCATCAATGAAGTGGCAGGCACCTTTGCAGTACAACATATGCAGATAGATGAATTTAGAACTGTTGCCACTACTGCTAGGGATGTCAGTGGGCAAAATAGCTCTGATCTCAACACCTTGGAGGAGATCCTTTGATTATTATGAGCTAGACAGCCTGCCGCAGAATTCAAGTTTGAAGGAAATTCTCATATTAATGTCCTCAACCCAGGTGAAAATAGCCAATTCACATTGTTTTCCATTGACCCCAATTACAAGCCCTCTTTTAAGCAAATCTTTGATCCTAGGACCTCCACCATTGCCGCCTTCTTAAAAATCTTAAAGACTGCAATGTTTAAGGCTATCAATGAACTTAAGAAGGAACATATCCTCACTTGTCTACATACCACTTGTCAAGAAGTTGTAGTTCCTGAACTTCTGTCTATTTTCACTTGGGAGTATATGAAGCGCCTTCTTATTGAAGAATTTATAGGGGATCTTAGCTTTTAGGTTAAGAATAATGTCTTTGTGCATATTGTGTTCAAGCCCAAGGAGTCCCTGGCTAATTTTTCTGACTGCTGTATATCAAAGGACAACAACTCATTACCAGTTGTCAGTTGACCCCCCAGGAAGCATAAACAGCTTTCTCCAATAATTGAAGGTGAAACAAATCTTGTGTCTACACTTTAAGGCTCACAAGGCATCTCTTACCTCCATGAAGAGTATCAAAACTCTCCTGTGAGTCATTTTCCTGACCTATGGGGGTACTGTGGTTTGTGAGAATAAGCCTAGTAACACTGGGACTACCTCACATACCCCACATACCATGACTCTTAGTTCAGTGGACAGCTTAAGAGACAAGGGTGCCACAACTGTAGACAAATTGAACACCACTCTTGCACCTTCACTAACCCTCAAGTAGAGGGTTGCAACCCAAAGGAACAGGCGGGAAAAGAGAGGTCAGTTTAGAGGCGGAGAGGCTCTCTGCTGACCAATCCCTTGTCTCCTCCTGATTCTTCCTCTGACAAGGAATCTCCCCATTTGTCTGTCCCAACTATCCTTCATCTATTTTATGATCTTTCAATCAGCTCTGAGCCTTAAGATTCTGACTACAATAAATCAGATAGTTATGGCTACTCTGTTTTGGCTGTCCCAGAAACTGTGTCAGTCCCCTACAAATTCTGCTCTAGAAAAACCACGACTACAACTTGCTCACATTTGGATGAAGCCAAGACCATGGTGGCTTGCCCTTGTCTGGCACAAGCCCATCAATCCCCTGTCCTAGTAGACTCCTATGAAGAAGCTGCTGAGCTAGCAGAAGCTCTCTTCCAGAATGTGACTGTGTCCCTCCTATTGTAGACTGTGTTAAGAAAATTCCTACCTTGCAATGCATGTTAGTAAAATGGGAGAAAGAGCTAAAGCAGCGCAAGACGTTCTGGCTGTCTTACTCCCTTTGGGAAAGACACTACCTGTGTAGAAGTGTCAATCCAAAAGGGATAATCAAGGCAATTATAGACACATAATCTCCAGTCAATGTGGTATCATCCAAGCTAATGAAGAAACTTAATCTGGCTTATAATCTCAATTACACTCAATCTTATGGTACTGTTGGCATGGGTCAGACGCAAGCTATTGGTGCCTACTCTGCCCTGCCCATGAGATTTGTAAAACTTCTCATTGGTTCCCTCACTGTTGTCCTAGAAAACAAAATCTATGATCTTCTGGTTGGTAGACAGCTCCTCCAAGAACACAATAGGATTTTAAATCTTTGAGATAGTTATATATCTCTCCTAGGATAAAAAAGTTCCCTTAATATTTGGGGACCTCCACGTCTCCCTGGAAAACGTCTAAAACTTCTGTGCTCAAATAACCCACAGGTATCTTTTTGCTCAACTATAGAACTCACTTGTTCAACATGGGTTCCCTCATCTTTTCTTCCCTGAAGAGAAAGGTGTGCCTCTGCTTGCTCCTGCGGCCTTCACCATCTCCCCAGGCTCCCAGGTGATCATTGACTCACAGATATCTTATGAGCTACCCAAGAAACATTCCCAGAGCTGCACTCTCCTGACTCTCTAAGACACTAAGAGCTTTTTTATGCCCTGGTTTTTTTTGGATCAAACTCATAAAGAGCCTGTACAACTGCTGCTAGCCAACCTGGCCGCTTTACCCATGCAGGTTTCTAGGGAACAAGTTCTTGGACATGGTTTTATATTAGGAGCAGAGCAAGTGGTATCACTCTACCCTTTTGGAACCTTCAGTGCGTTTGATCTACCAGAAGAAAATCCCCAGGTTCTCTCACTATTCACTGCTGCAGATTCCCCCAGTTATCCCCTGTTCAACAAAAAAATGTACTAGACTTGCTTGATCAATTCAGCAATATTTTTGCTTCTGGACCTACAGGCTATGGCCTAGTCAAAGGGGTCATTCACCAGATTGATACAGGTGATGCACTGCCTTTTTGTGCAAAGCCTTATCACTGCAGTTGAGGAGAGAATTCTCAGATATCTAAGGGGCTCAAACAACTATTAGACGCTGGGCTACTTGCTCCTTCCCAAAGTCCATGGGCCTCCCCTTTGCTCATATTGAAGAAGAAGGATGGAGGTCACCTCATCCTGATGGATTACTGTTGCCTAAACTTGCTCATAAAGAAAGACTTGTATTTTTGCCTAGGATTGACAACGCCCTTAGACAACTGGGAGGATCAAAGTTCTTCACTGCTATAGATTTGATATCAGGTTACTGCCAAGTTGATTTATCCCCCAAAGATTGCAAAAATGCTTCTCTAATTACCTCAGAAGGCCTTTACAAGCCCACTCAAATACCCCAAGGACTTTTTAATGCCCTGGCTACGTTCCAACAAGCCATGGACTCTATTTTACAAGATCTAAAGCTTTTCTATGTCCTTATATACCCCAACAATATCACTGTGTTTAGTTCCACCTTTAATGACCACTTGGACCACCTCAAAGCTGTCTTTATCAAGATTTGAGAAGCAGGTCTAAAGCTCAAACCCTACAAGTGTTCTTTCTTTAAGGAGCACCTCAAATTATTAGGCCACAAGGTCACCCAAACTGGGATCCACCCCATGAACAATAAGGTGGAAGCCATTGACAATATGCTGCCTCCCACAAATCTACGGTAGGTCCAAGTATTTCTTGGTATGATGGGGTACTATTGCCAGTTCATTCCCAATTTTGCTGAACTAAGCAAACCCCTTGTCCAACTTCTCTGCAATGTACCCTTTGGTTGGACTGACAGTCAACAGCAATCCTTCAAGGCACTGAAAGCCAAGCTCAAAGAGGCTCCAATCCTTGTCTACCCTGACTATGATAAGAAGTTCATCTTGTACACTGACACAAGCGGATAAGCTGTGAATGCCATCTTAGCCCATCTTGACAATGAAGGCGTGGACCAACCCATGGTTTATTCTTTGTGGGTTTTCAAAAAATACAAGAAGAACTATAGCGTCACAAAAAAATATTGGTAGCTTTACATGTAGTGAAACAGTTCTGGCACTATATTTACGATACTCACTTTACTGTAGTCACTGACCACTCATCCCTTAAGTGACTGCAACAATTAAAGGAGCTTGAAGGCTGGTTAGCACGTTGGGCCTTGCGCTTGCAAGGATATAATTTCACTGTGGTACACTGTACTGGTGCACAACACCAGAATTATGATGGTTTGTCACAGATGCCTATCCTAGCTATCCATCCTAAAGATGCTGATTGCTTGTCCAAGTTGATAGGGTACCCTGTCTCCTGGATCACTGAAACAGAAGACATCTGCTTGGCACTGCAAGCCCTATCAAAAGATACTGTGAATTGAGATTTACAACTCTTCAAGAAGGTCAACAATCCCTATCTGCCCTAAGTTTGCACTAGTATGAGGATAGCTATTATCCTCTAAGCCCACATTGATACTGGACATGGAGGTATAGCAAAAAATCATCACTGATTGTGCAAGAACTTCTACCAGGAAAACATGCACCTCCTAATCCCTGAGGTCCTTGCATCCTGTCATTATTTCCAGCTCCAACAACCTCAACCATCCCAACATCAGTTCAAGATCATCCCGCCTAAGCATGCCTTCCATGCTGTGATTATTGATGCTGTGGGGCCTCTTCTGTGTTCTAGGTCTGGATGCCCATTCATCTTAGTAGCTTTAGACCATTTTAGTAAATGGGTTGAAGCAAGAGCTACCAAAGACATCACTTCTAAGACTACTGCTAATTTTTTGTTGCAGGATATCTTCTATCAACACATGTACCTGCAAGTTTTTCTATCTGACAATGGCACCAACTTCAATGCTTGTCTCATCACGTCTATTGTAGAAGCTATGGGCACCCATCAATCCTTCTCTGCATCATATAATCCTTCAACTAATGGAGCTTTAAAACAAGCCAATTCTTCCCTTGTGTCCATTATGAGGAAACCCACCCTCTCTGATGCTGCAAATTGAGACATGTTCCTCCCTGCTGCCCTCTTTTCCTATTGCCTTAGTAGACACCAGGTGACTAGGAAATCCCCTTTTGCCATGTTGTATGGAAGAAAATCTACCACCCCCTCAATCTCGGGACCCCTGCTGATGGAAGTTGACGCTTCTGCCAATCCAGAAACTCACAACAAGGACTTAACCAATTGAATCATTTACATCCAAGCCACAGCATAATCAACCGCCTACAAAGGCAAGGTCTTAGAGCTCTTGCCATCCAATGCTTCCCAAGCCTGCTCCCTGAATATCAGGTAAGTGACCTAGTTCTCTACTATTGGAATTGTACTGGGGACAGAGCCCACAAACTAGACTTTCTCTGGGTTGGCTCTTGTGAAGTCATCTTTAAGAAGGGCATTGAGTATACTGTGAAACTACTGTTGTCTGGCCGCCCTTTTGCCCAAGTACATGCCAAATTTCTCAAAAATATCAACTCCCTGTGAACAATCTTGAGGGGGGAGATGTTGTAAATTGCACCATCAATGCTATTTTGATATGGCCTTTGAAAAGTGATATATTCAAAGATTTGGCTGGTTTTGCTTCCAATTTTGAGATTTCCTTACCCTCTGTAAATAGGTCTGTTTCAATATGCACCCATTCCGGAATACCATACCTGCCCTTGTCTGATCCTGGTATGACCTCATCCCAACATGACTCCCTTGACCACTCTGTCTACCTAATGAGTTATCATCAACCCTTGTCTACTATTTAATTATAATCATTTCTCCTAATAAAGACAAGTTTATCCATATTTGTATTGGCTTTGCTATTCTTCAAGCTTTTTCCTTTCCTTTTTGCCAAAAGAAATTCCTCATTTTGTATTCCAGTAAATTAATGTATGTGCCCTTAATTTTTCCCTGAAGGCTAACCCAAGGCTAGCTTTGAACCTCAAATATTTTGTTATAAAGATTTCCTGTTGTGTCCTTCTGGATGTCTTCCCCAGGAGCCAAACACAACATACCTCAAGGAATAAAGTGCAAAATAAGCATATAAAACTACCTATCTAAGTTTAATTTCTATTTACTTTGGCCAACCTCTGACCTTGACTGCACAACAACCTTATATGTAGATCATTAAACTATCCTGAATGTAAATTAAACTGGTTAGAAAAAATTAACAGTCTTGAGCTTGCTCTCAGACAGCCAACACCTACCCTTGACAGGTACTGTGACATCCATAATAGCAGGGTCAACACATAGAATATATACATTTATGTAAAAAAGATCATATTTATTGTATTTACTATCACTATTGATTGTGAAACATACCACAAGTGCAACTATCTCTATGTTTTTCTGCCAGAGGCGCATAGTAATGTTGCAACTGAACCAATGATTTTTCAGTATTTGATTATGGGAGACAAAAGTTCAATAGAAAGGACAAGAATGAATAGAATAAGATGTACTTTATTGTAGAATATTGTGACTAATATACCATATGAGAAAAGCCACCAGGCCACAGGGGGTGGCATAGTGGCGTGTTCCATGTAAGGTTTGAAGCCAAGGAATAACTTGTGAGGGGGCAGCAAGTTTAATTTGAAGCGCTTCTAATTAGGAGAAATTGCTTGCAATTTAATATTGCCATCAGATTGGCTCATACCGTTAGATACGTCTAGGACAGCTCATTGAGTGCCCCCTGTGTATTTTAATATATGTTGGCAGGCAAGGAGAGAATATCAGTTGCAACACCCCCTTTCCCCCTGTTTGTTGTCAGGTACCAGGATTAGAACTTGTGGGAGATCTGAGAAGGTTTGCACAAACAACCTTTGTGTGGGGATGGCACAGCAGGGGCGCAAGCAATTGTGATGAAGCTTTTTGGTGTGTCCTTGGGCGTCTTCAAGTTGGTAGGTGTGGTTGTCATAGACCACGGCTATCTTGAAGGGTCCAAAGTGGTTGGGTTCTAACTTGTCTGAATTGGGGTTGAGGGTGTAGATGAGATCACCTATGGCTTACCTGGCCTCTAGGTGTTTTATACCCCCTCAATTTGTTTGTGCTTGATTTTGAGGGCTTTGGCACGCCATTGGTCTAGGGATGGAGTTGTCAACAAGGGGGGCTTTCTGGGAACTGTAGACTGTAACTTTCCCTGTTTAAATCCTGTCATTCTGTCAGGCGTCCCAAAGGCCAAAGCGCTGGGACTGAACCCGGCACCTCTGTTGATTCTTGATTGTAAGATAAGTAGGGTGGTGGGTAAGTGTTCAGTCCACACAGTATTGGGGTGCTCTTGTGAGAGCTTGGCAATCAGTTGAACCAGTGAGCTATAAGTTGCTCTACACACCCATTGGCTTGTGGATGGTATGGAGTTGTGACTATTTGTTGTAGGGCATTTTTGGCGCAGTAAACTTTCATGACATGTCCAACAAGCTCAGGACCTGCGTCCGTAATAATGCATTTGATTGTCCAAAACGGACCACTATTTCCTTGCCAATTAAGTAATTGATGGTGGTGGCAGTGTGGTTAGTTGTCGCCCAGGCCACTGGCCAACAGGTAAAGTAGTCAATGGCTGTGATGATGTATTTCTTCCCAAGTCTGTCTTTGGGGAGGGGTCTAAAAACTTCAAGGGCCCACTGTTCAAAGGGTTCCATGGCCTTAATGGGCAGGACAGACTTGGGGATACAGGGTTAGACGTGTTCTTTTCACACAACACGCATGTTTTGAGGAGATCCAAGATGTCTTGGTGCATACGCGGCCACCAAACCTTATGTTTCATGATTTCAAAGAGACTGCTTCCTCTGACATGGCCCATGGTGCAATGGTAGTGCGGTATGGTGCCACCTTGCTGTATTATGGGAATATAGGGTGTCTTTTTCCCTGTCTCCACCCAGCAGTAGACATTGACCGCATTGGTGGTAAAATGACTTTCATTTTCCTTGAGCTTGAAGATGGTTACCAAATTAAGGCCTGTATAGCAGGTTGCCTCAGGGCAATGGTAGAGCATGGGCCAATCTGGATCTAAACTATTGTCCCCAGTGATAGACACCAAGTAGAGCCTTGAGAGAGCATCTGCCGTGACAAGTTATTTCCCAGGCTTGTACTCAATATGCAACTGGTAAGGAGATAGACGCTTTACCCAGCCTGCCTGACAACATATCAAGTGGGACTGTGTGTTGAATTATTGGAGCAGCTTGTGGTCTGTCAAGACAGTGGGTGGAAAGTTGGCCCCTTCCAAGTAACAGCGCCACTTCTTGATGCAGTGCACAATGGCTACTAGCTCTTTGTCATGAATTGGGTAACATTGTTCTGAGTCAGTGAGCTTCCTAGATTCATATGCTATGGGAAGGAAGATGCCCTTGTAAGTTTCTACCCATAAAACACCCCCTATGGCCCTGTCAGAGGCATCGGTCTCAAGTTTGTATTGGTGGTTTCAATTGGGAAACTGTAATACAGGTGCAGTTTTAAGTCTCTGCTTCAACGTCTCAAAGGCTTGATCTCTGGCAGGGGTCCAATGAAAGCGCTGTTTAGTATTCAGGAGCTTGGTGAGAGGTGCAATAAGTTCTCTGCAATTGGAGATGAACTTGTGCACGTAGGCAACCATGCCTAAGAAGGTACACACCTGGCCCACATTGATGGGGGCGGCATGCTGGTGATTGCCTTGATTTTGACAGGGTTGGGCTTTATCCCTTGGACAGAGATGGTGTGCTCAAGGAACAGCAGCTTCAATTTGAGGAACTCACATTTGGAGGGTTTAGCTTTTAGCTGATTTTTCCAAAGGATGTCAAGGATAGCACGGAAGTGTTAGAAGTGCGTGTTTTGATCTTGACTGAAGACAATAATGTTGTCAAGGTACACAATGACGCATTTCCCAATCAAATCCCCAGATGCTTTGTTCATCAACATGGCAAAGGTGGAAGGAGCTTTGGTCATTCTGAAGTTTGTGACCTGGCACTCAAACAACCCGTAGCGTGTGCAGAAGGCAGTTTTTGCCTCATCCCCTGGTGCAATACAGACCTGGTTATACCCCGCAGCAAGATCAATCTTGCTGAAGACCTTTGCACCTGCAAGTGTATCACACAGGTTGTCAATCAATGACAGGGAGTATTTATTCTTAACAGTGGCCTCTTTTTGCACTTGGTAATCTGTGACTAAGCAAAGAGACCCATCCTTCTTGGCTACAAAGAAGACAGCAGCCCTGTATGGCAAAAGCAAGGGGCGTATAAAGCCCTTATTGAGTGCGTCTACAAGGTGCTGGAAGAGGCTCTCATCTTATTTTGGTGTCAAACAATAGAGGGGATGTGCCTTGGGAAGCAACCCTTGCAGTTGTACCGCATGCTGGATCTCCTGGGGAGGGGTATTTGGTCCAGTGTTTCACTGAAAACGTCCTTATACTCCTCAAAGAGGGCGGCAAGTGCTAGTGGAGGTGGAGTAGTCAAGGGGAGGGCTGCAGGTGGTTCTGTGCAGATAACTTTGACTGATTATTGAGTGAAGTCTAGTTTCCCCTCTTTGAAATTGTATGACCCTGTTTCTGTTATTCTGATAAACACAGTATTGTGTAGCAACTTGCTCATTTTGTCAGGATGTATCTTAAAACCCACCCCATTTCTATTGAGGGTGATTACAGATGTATCCCAGTCAATGTAGGGTTGGTTGTGGAGAAGCCAGTTGATGCCAGCAATGACATTGTGGCTGAGCCCAGCCATGATTAGCCCAGAGAGCTTAACCTGGATGTTCCCCATTCTTACAAAGAAGGGTAACGTCTCATGGGTGATTGCCACTCTTTGGGAGTCAGCCACTTGTACTGCCTTGAACCTGCTTGGCACTTGGTCTAGTTGTTGAGTATCTGCAAACGTCTGGTCAAGAATAGTGTGATTTGCCTCAGTATCTACCAGTAGTTTGTGGGCGTTCCCATGGAAACAAAAAGGATAGGCCAAGTGAGTTACTTTATTTGAAGAGTAACTGTCTTAAAGTATGGGGTTGTTACTATGAACTTGGAAGACGTCAAGGTTTTGCAACTTTGTGAATGTTGTAGTTGCAGGGATTTTTTGCTAGGAGGGATTGAGAGTGAGGGTCAAGTGGGGTTGTAGAACCTCTTGTAACTATAACCCCCAGTCTTTTCCTGGGTCCTCAATTTGTGCTAACTGGAGTTCCCCCTTGCAGGTTTGCTTAACCCCATTTTCCTGTTGGCGTGGCTGGTAGCAACCTACTTGGTTGTGAGCACTGCCAGGTGATGGACAAGGTTTGGGTGGTGCGTCATTGGAGCATAAAAAACCCATTGAAGCCTGATTATTAGCCTCTGCAATGGCTTTATAGCAGTCATCAATGGAGGTGCAACAACCTACATAACCCACTTGCAGATATAGGGGTTAACCCCATTAATTATCAAGGTAAGAAGCATAGTGTTCCTGTTAGTCATAGCTTCTGGGGAGGCAGCAAGATATTAAGGAACAGCCCCAGTCTGTTTGATAGCCAGGAGGGGAGTCCCTACCATAATGGGCAAGAAGGTTTTGCTGTAGCAGGACTTTGTGGCATCCCTGAATAATAGCCAGGTGACTTCTATCTCTTGACTGGCCTAGGTGGTGAACCAGACTGCAGCAGGTCCCATAAGGCGTCCTGAAGTAGTGCCAACCCAAATAGGGTCAGTTACCTGACATACACAGAGGCGGGTTTCAGTGGAGTGGAGCCAACTGATAATGTTAGTCCCTTCCCCGCCATCTGCAAAGGTTTCTAACTGGAGGTTGAGCATGCCTTGTGACATATCTGACTGGGGCAGGTGACACTAGTGTTGCGCTGTCCAAGGTAGAGTTGGTTGTACACACTTTTAAGTGCCATTTGATCTTGGTAAATGACGTACCTGTTGGGGATGTCCCCCTTGGGGATTGGCAGGAAGGTTGTTTGATGGGGAGTAGCCATATGGCCTATACTCTGTCCTTTATTGGGAGGATTTTCTCTTTAGGTAGGCCGTGAACTTACTACTGCTACTACTGAAGCAACTGAGCTAATGAGGATTCAGTATGTGAATTGGGGAAGACACCAGTCTAATAGAAAGGACAGGAATAATAAGAATAAGATATTATTTATTATAGAATACTGCAATAATACACTATATGGGGAAAGCCACCAGGCCACAAGGGGGTGGCATGGTGGCATGTCCCATGTAGTTTTTGGAGCCAAGGAATAACTTGTGCAAATCAGCAGGTTGAATTGATAGAGCTCCTAATTAGAAGAAAGTGCCTGCAGTTTGACATTGCCATCAGATTGATTCATGTTTACACACGTCAAGGGATGCCTCATTGAGCGCTCCCTGTGTATTGTGAGATACGCTGGCAGGCAAGTCTGGGAACTCAGTTGCAACAGAAACTCAATTGCAACAGTAAGTATCAAATACTATGGGACATGAACTGGAAACTTTGGGATCTATTTTGTGGGGATGTGTTACAACTGGGTAAACAGTAGAGATGTATGTATCCTTGTTTCTTTCAATGACTTTAGTGTGGTAGACTTTGTTTAAAGGCTATGAGAGTGGATTTTTTAGGATTTAGACTACAATAAATTGCTTGTGATTTAGGAGGTGATTAGCTGGAACTAAAACTTAGAAGGCCTGTGTGTTGGTCTCAACATTGCTGTTCTGTGTTCTGTGTCTATTCTTGACCCTCTGGGGCGTCTTCTTAAATGGGCTGCACCTATTCTATTTCAGGAGCTATTTTAAGTATGGGGTAGTCTTTCCATTGAAATAAAATAAAGATATAGTTAGATTAAACATGTGCTTTATTTAGGTTTTTAATTTAGTTTTGGAACAGTATTTTTATCAATTTAGCCATGGATAATATCATGATTTCTATATTATTACTTTGTATTTTAATATTTTTCTTTGCTCCTGTTTTCATAATTTTACATTCTATTTGATTTTTATATCTAAAATGGTTATAAAAACTGATTTTTTTACTATGTTAGTCTTTTTGGAGCTTCTTAATTTTGTTTAGTCTGCCCACTTTTACTTCATGTGTATTTAATTCATATTATAGATTCATCAATTAATTTTCAGATACACTAGTGGCTTTCATTGGTTATTTGAAATTTAGTTTATGGATTTGAAAATTCCACAATCTCAAAAGCAAATAGTATACTTAATGAAAACAGATGTTGGATTTTAATAATTCAAATCTGATTTCAGTTGATTCATTTTATCCACTTGAAATATGGAGTACAAATTGAAATTTTTTAAGTGTCTATGGGATTCAGCTTTTTTAAATAACCATATAATAGACAGAATATAAATTAATTGTCAATTATGTAGTTTTTAGAAGTATATAAAACAATATAAAGGGGGAAATTGAGAAGAGAATGATACTTTATTGGTATGAGTTTAGAGTATTACATAGTACCATTAGAAGCCAAATACTGTACATGTATGTCATAGTAATCATGGGGCTTACCCAAGTAATTGTTCCATTTAAGACTCAAAAGATTTGATCTCCATATTAGATGGGAAATTAATACAAGTGCCACCAACTTTATGATTAGTTGAGGGATTACTCAAGAAATTACTTCCCCAAGAGGGAGTAATTATAGATGTTGCAACATCTCCCCCTGGGGTGCTAGATAGTAAAGCCTTGGAAATTTTCTTGAGAGTATCAAGGATTTGGGCTTGGTATTAATCCAGTTTGGCGCTGGTGACAGGAAGAAATGGATTTTGTTGTGTATTTTTTGCTTTGTATAGGCAGAGTAAGTCATGGTACATCTGCTTGAGTTCTGTACAAGCGCCAATTCCTTTATTAAGGTAAGTGTTCTTAGGTTTGACTTTCATTAAAACTCACGGTTCTTTTAGTCCTGGTTCCAACATGTGCAGATAATGAAAACTGTGGTAAGTTTGACTCCCTGGTACTTGACACTTTGTTGAGTATCAGGGATTTGAGTGCTGCATATTTAAATCTATTAGTATTTTTGGCTCAACTGATTTTAAGCTAATTTTTACTAGTAATATAGAGGTTTAAAACCAAAAATCAAGTTTAAATTTACTTGAATTTGACTCTGTTTAATAATTTGGTTAGCTAAAATACCAATTTAAGGGGCAATTTATAAGTAAATTTACTAATAGAAATGAAAAAATTGTGTTTGACACTCTAAAACAAAAGTGGTCAGTTTGACACTTTTTAAGCCAAATCAATATTTTATTAATAAAATACTTATGCGCTTATATAAAATTTGTTATTTTCTATTATATTTTTTTATTAGTGTCCATAGTTGTTGATTAAGCTCCCAAGCACTACTATAATGGATTTAGTGGTATAGACATTAATCAAATACCCCACTTGTTTTACATTATGTCATTTCTGGGTTTGTGGATTAAGTGGTGCCACATAATTTAAGCCCAATTTATTCTGATATTTCATATGTAATTTATAAAAACAGAAGCTCAACTCCCCCTCAGTTTGACTCTATCTACTTGCCACACAATCAGTTTTGGATTTAACTAATCAAAGGCTCAGAATTAAGGCTAAATTAATAAGTGACACGCTATGAGCGCCACTCAACACCCATCTACTTGACACTTTAACTTGGGGATTAGTGTGGAGAGCTTCTTAATGTTTTAACCAACACTATGGTAAATAATTCACTCCCAGCTCCTCACAGCATACTATTATCACCAATAAACACATTCCTAATCATTTACTTTTTAAATTTATGTTGTATTTTTTTATTTTTGAGCATATGAAACTGCCTTGCTTTTGGGTTAACTTTCAAACCTGTTTTAAATTTAAGCAAGTTTTATATGTAAAAAACATAGTAAATTTGATTTTTCTGCTTGACTCTGGCATACTTGACAGTGAGAATTCAGCTTTTCCCAGCTGATAAACAGTGCCAAACTCAACACTTTACTGTGTTTTGAAATTTCAACACCCAATAAAAACAATTCCACATATTTATCTATTTATTGCAATTATAATCTACTACTCTTTCTGCTACTCTCCATATAACTTTTATATACTTTTTTGATTTTTAATTATACTTTTACATTGATTTAGCACTATGATGTTATGCTGAACCTAACATCTTTGATGCTTCATCATAAATTCACTTATGTTCTATGTTTTAACCTTTATATCTATACTTTGAGCTTCTATTTTGCTTCTATTTACTTTGGTATGTTTTTTCTTGATAAATAAAACTTTATTTGCATACTTTTCATTTAACTTTTGCTTTGCTTTACCTCTTTGTATTTTATATCTTTCATACTGTTTTATTTACAAAACTAAACCTTTCTTTAGACAAGACCATCTAAATCCAACAATCCTACTAAGCACCAAGCCTCAAAGGGCTAAAAAACTGCCTCCACTCCCAAGCGTGCCAAGAAGCCTGCAAAGGCAAAGTCTCCAGCTCCATCTCCCCCACCTCATCTCCTCTCACTCCCCCTCCCCCCTCATCTTCAACTTCAACTTCAACTTTCCCCAAGTCCTCAAATAAAAGTGATGACTCTCTTACTAATCACTCATTTTACAAGTCAGAGTCCAACTCTGAACCCACCAAGGAGCGCTGTACCAAGAAGTAAAAGGCTGACAGGGAGTCCACCTCTTCTTCTGGTAAAAAAAAGGAGGCTTCTAAGCAGGCCTCAGAGAACCCTTCCCCTCCTCCTCCTGATGGCTCTTCCCCCCTCCCTCATCTGACCCCTAGGATGATCCTGAGAATATTCCAAGAAGTTCAAAGCTTCAGGTCATGTGGCTTGGGATTCACTGGCCATCCACAATATCTGAAATGTGAACAGCAAGGTCAAAGTCCCCAAGCGCTTCCCCCTGTTACTTACCAATCATGTCTGTAAAGGGCGGCCCTGGTTATGTTGCAGATAATTACATTTTAAATTGTAATAAAAATGGCAAACCAAAAATAAGCACTTTGTATGTGAGGATAAGACTTGCAGGGCCTGGCTGAACACCAAGGGTTTGGAGCAGGTTACTGCTAAGTTGAGGGAGCACACCTGAGAGACCCCAATCACCTGACCACTTGGATGCTGAAGTGGTACCTTGTTCAAGTAATCCCCACCCCTGCCAACCTCTGGGCTTCAGATCTGGTCATCAAGGCCCTTCAACACCTGCAGCCCAACATTTTAAGTTGGTGCCCACCTAGGAGCAACTTGTTAAGTTCATCAGCAACAAGAGAATCACTGAAAATCCCCCTTCTCCCAAGGCCTCAGATGTCCTCTCTGAGCTTACGCTCACCCACAAGCTCAAGCAGCTTCTGAGTGAGGAGTGCTTCCTCCTCCACACAATGGGCCTGGCAGCAAAGACCGCATAATCTGCTACGCCACTCAGCAGAACCTGCTGGAGTTAAAAAGAGCTTCAACCTGGCTAGTTGATGGTACCTTTTCCACTTCCCCCCAGATGTTCAAACAGCTCTGGATGATTCATGCCCAGATTGACATATGAGTGATTCAACTTGCTTTCTTTCTTCTCTCTGGGGCCACTGAGGCCATTTACACATATGTGTTCTCAATCCTTTACCAAGCACTCTCCCTCCTTCCTGACAACAACAACAACAATGTCAAGAAGACCCCCCACACACCTGTGCAAACCCTCCTGCTTCTGACAAGGACCAAGCCACCCTGGAATTGATGGAAAAGGTAAGGCTGAGAGCTCTGGGGCCTCACATTTGCATCAAGGACTTTGATCCTGCTCAGTTCAATGCATTTGAGCAGCTGTTCATCAGGGAGGTGCAGGGGTGCCACTTCCACTTCTGCCAAGCAGTTGCTTGCAATGTGCAGGCCCATGCCAAGTATAGTAGGTTGAGCTGGAGGGACACTTTGGACGCCTGAAAATTTGTGCTGGCACAATTCAATGCCTTGGCTTTTTTAAAACCAGAGCACACTGCACAGGGGTTTGAGGTTCTCTCAAAAGATCCTCACATAGTAAAACACTTTGAGCTAAAGCCTTTCCTCTATTACTTTGAGCTCTAGTGGATTGGGAAGGTTGTCACGCAGAGGTAAGGCAAGGCCTGCACCAAGGCCAGTTGGAATGTATACCAGGTGACGGTGAATGGTGAGCTCAAGACCACTTTGGCGCTAAAGGCTTATCACAAGCATTTCAAGGTCAACTTTGGGCTTCACCCAAAATTTAACAAGTTCTTCTCCATTCTGTAGTACAAGCAGAAGAAACCCATCTCCAAGCTGCATGACTTGGCCAACTGTGTCCCCCCACCAAGTCTACAAACTGCTCCACCCTCTTCACCAAGGCCATTCAGGGTGTGGCTAAGAACAAATACAAGGCCTCTGAGCTTATTCAGCAGCTTAAGCTTATTGCCACTGCCCTCATGGAAGGGTCTAAAATGAAAAGGGGGAAGAAGGGTGAAAAGTAAACTTTCTTTCTTCTATCGTTTTAACTTTTAACTTTTTAGCTTCAATTTTTACTTTTTAGTTTTGATCATTTACTTTTTAGCTTTAATTTTTCTATTTTTTGATTTAATTAGATAGTAATAAATTCTTTATGTATATATGATAAGTTTGAGATGAATAGTTATAGTTGAAAGTGAGTGAAGTATCTTATTTTTTGTTAATTTACTAGTAAAACATAAGATATTCACACTTGTACTTATACAAACTATATCAAATAAATATTTAGATTTCTTTATATTTTGCATAATTTTTATTGCTGCTTTTATGTTTTTGGTTCATTGAAATTTTAATTTTTATGGTAATCAAAAATATTTTTATAATAAAGAATGTAAATTACATGTAAAATTGTAAATAGTTTAATTTTTCTCCTTATTTTTATTAATTAAGGTACTGTTTTAGTACATTTATGAGCTCTCTGGGATTACTTTAGTATAACATAGCTGTATAGCTTAAGTTTATATTAAAAATTTTCAGAACATCACAATCTGTTAATTAAAAAAGTATCAATTTTCTGTTGTTGATCAGGGAAAAAGCTGAATTTTCACTTTACTATAGTGTCAAGCACCAGGGAGTCAATTTTACCACAGTTGCCCAGATAATAGTTGACAACCTAAATCTGTCTAAAGCATAAAACTGTTCCTGTTGAAGTGAGACTTTTTCCCTCTCTACTATTTCCTTTCCTTTGGTCTATTGGTGCTTTCTGGAATGCTGTACGTCAGTAGATTGGCAGCTGGCACTTGCTTAGGTAAAGGTAATTGAGTCCTAAATTGGTACTTACAATGGCAGGCTTATGTCAATAGATGAGTTCATATGAGCTTTTTTCTATATTAAAATTTAGGTATGTTTGACATACCATTAGTATATTTAGGGAGCATGTCAGCACAGAGTTATGAGTTATTGACAGATAACTTACTGAGTTCCTCTATGAGGAAAATGTTTGAGCTTTTTTACTCTCACATTTGATTTTTTGTGTTAAGAGCTAATGACTGTGTGCTTTATTCAATTCTTAGCAAGGTAGATGTTAATATTGATAGTAGTGAGCTCTATCCCTCTGTCTGTAATCAGGGATTCAGGCTTTCCAAACTTTGCTATGAAAACTTTGCCAAAAAATTATCTCATATTGTTTCCTTTGTTTTCTTTTTATCTTGTGCTACAGACCACCTTGTTAGATAGTTGTTGGCTGTTTTATGTATATTTTGTTTTTTTGATATTCTCCTAGCATGGGCCTCACAATGTACAATTTCTATACATCAAAGAATTGGGTGATTGATAGTGGTACACAGACTTGGGAGTGACTTGTAGTGTGCATTGTTTGAGCACTTCTTTGATGTTGTCCAACATTTTGGGCCACCATTAGCAAGTCTTAAGATATCCATGTAGATTTCTACTATTAGTGTGGACCAAATCTCTTTTTTAATGAAGGATTGTGTCAATCTTTTGTGTTAAAGATATGTAGGGTTCTGTGTTACTGCTTGATAGTATGTGGTGTAGAGTGTTGTATACGTTTTTTGAAAAGTTGTTAGTTCTTAGGGACTTTCTCTTGGATATCCATTGGTTTGAAAAAATTTGATCCCCTATTGGAGATTTCCCATTATTACCATGGGCTGATTGGGGTCTCCATCACTGCATAAGAGATTTTTACAGTATAGCCTTGACAGGCCATCTGCAGTAAGCATTTCCTTGCCTGGTTTTTATTCAATTATCATGGGTTACTTTTGTATGAGGCTAATCTATTCAGCTTGCTGTCTAGATATGTGTTGTTGAGTCTTAAATAACACCAATGACTTGTGGTTGGTTAGAACTTTGAATATCTGTTCACTTTCTAGATAGCAAGTCACTTCATTAAGAAGTGGACAATGGCTATCAATTGTTTGTCATGTATCAGATATCTTTGCTTAAAATCAGAAAGCTTTCTTGATTAATATGCTACAGGGAAGATATCTGTTTCTGCAGTTTGAATTCAGAGTACTACACCTATTGCGTAATTGGAGGTGTTAGTTATTAGTTTGTATACTCTTTCACAATTTGAATATTGTAAAATGGGAGCAGAAATAATACATTCTTTTAATTGCCAAAAGTGCTTATCTCTTAACAGTGTCCATACAATTTTTTTGTCTTGCCTGTGATTGTGGATGAGAGGTCAGTCAAGGCGCCCCATTCAGGGATGAATCTTCTAACATAGACTACCATGCCTAGGAATGTAAATTTCTCTCTTATCTTGCGGTGCTGGAATGTCAGTTGTGACTCCTATATTTTCTGGGTTTGGTTTTACTATGTCTGTGCTGATAGTGTGACCTAAAATGATATTTCTGTTGAAAATAAGTTTAATTTTGAGGGCTTGGCTATGAGCTGGTTATCTTGAAAGGTGTGAAGGACCAGGTGTATGTCTTTCCAGTGTTGTTCCTTAGTTAGGCTGTATATGATTATGTTGTCAAGGGAGACAATAGTCCTTTTTCCAATTTGATCTTTAAATACTTTTTATAAAGGTCATGAAGGTACTTGGGGAATTTGTCATGCTGAAGTTGAGGACAACACATTCAAAAGAGCCATAATTAGTTGTGAACACTGTTTTGGGTATGTCCTCTGGCTTAATGCGGATTTGGTGATAACCTGCTGTCAAGTCAATTTTTGTGAAGAATTGGGACCCCCAGAGAGTAAAAAAAGCCATTAATCAAGGGCAGGGGATACCTGTTCTTAAGTTGTGACCTCATTAAGAGCTCTGTAATTAGTAACAAGGCGTAGCCCTCTGTTTTTCTTAGCCACAAAGGAGTCAGCTGCACCAAAGGGGGATTTAGAAGGTTGAATGAGCCCTTTTTTCCTGGGCCTAATCCAGGTATTTCTTCAATGCATCATTCTCTTGAGGTGTTAATAAATAGATGGGATGTGCTTTGGGAACACTAATTTTTAAGTTGATTTTGTGTTGGATGAATCTGTCAGGTGGTAAGCCTGGAAGTTTCTCTTTGAATATCAAAGGGATTCTTAGAAAAGCATTTGGTGTATGGGGGCCTGTTAATGTGAGACGTCCAAATTTTTTAAATGGATAATTTCATATAACATGTGCTCTAGTAAATCTTACTGACATCCTTTTCTTCTTCTTTTTTGGTAATTTTTACAAATACATGATCTATCATGAGGTTGTCAACAATATTTAGATATACATGGTGGTCTACTTCTTCTCATTCTATAGTAATAGTGAAACTGTCTCAATTAATGTGAGGGTTTGTCTTTCTCATCCAATTCAGGACAATTACTACATTGTACTTAGGTATTAGAATGATGAGGCTGCCAAAGGTAGTTTTTATATCCCCTATCTTTTCCTGAAAAGTTTTTGCCTCATTACAGACTAGATTATTTTTGTTGTCTACCATTATAACTCATTTGATGCTGCTCTTGATGATAGGTATTTTCATGAGGTTGAAATTTCTTGTCAATGAGGGATTAATCTTCTCCTGTGTTTAATATTGCTTTTTCTTGGTATCTGAAAAAGCAGAAAGTATAAATTAGGAGTTTATTTCCTGTTTGGGTGGTAAACAGTATGGAATCACTGTAGGGCATTTTTATCATGGTGATCAAATCATTGCCTTGGTCACTATATGAGTTTTTTAAAGTGGGGGAGGGAAGCTTGCCTAAGAACTCGCCTGAGCTACCCCCTCCTTGGGTGCATTATCAGTAATTTTCTGGTTTACCTGAGCTGTAAATTTTCTGCCTCAGGGGTGAGAATTTGGTTCAGTTGATTTGCTTATTAGGTTGAGGGTCATTCCTTGCTGTGGGGCTCTCATTCTGTTTATTTGTTGCATGTAGATTGTAAGATTTCTGAGCAGCTAACTTCCCCTTCAAGAATACATCCTGAAAGTTCTTACAGCAACTCTGTCATGTACTTGGGTGCAGCCAAGGGACACAATAGTAAATCCTAACGGTAGGATTGGGTTCATACTAAGATGAGGATTAGTCTTCTGGGATGAATAATGGATTCACTTTAAGGCCCTGGGAATGATAATTATCAGTATCTTCTCTAGACTAGACTATTGTTGCAACATCTACAATTACTCCCTTTCAGGGAATTAATTCCCCAAGTGACTTGCTGAATAATTCTCCAACTAATTGTTAAGTTGGTGACACTGCTATCATTTGGGCATCTATTATGGGCATCAAACATTTCAAATCCTAAGTGGAGAACAACTTAGACAAATCTCGTGACTTAAGAAGAACAATCACTTGGATAAGCCCCATGACTACCATGACGCACATGGACACTATGTTGCTTCCCATGAAATTATATAGTACCCTATATTCATATCAAATAAAGTATCATTCTCTTATTAATTTTCCCCTTTATCTTGTTTATTATATGTCTAAGAATTATATAATTGACAGTGATAGCACAGGTAGGTTATCCATACCTACCCAACTCAAAGGAAAATTTTCTCTCAAGAAAAGAACCCAGCAGATGGCACTTCCCACAGGCTGGAAGATTACAAAGAAGGACAGGACGTCCCTACAGATTTTTTTGTCTTCAACAACGTCTTTGTCCCTATTAAGCAGTATAATATTCTCAAGACTTGTGGAATCCTGCCCCCCATTCAATTCTAATCCTGCAGACAACTTAAATACCCAACATTATATTCCAGCGCCTACGCTTGGTAGAGATTGGAACGTTTGCAGGACTATGTTGAGATAACTCCATCCTCTGGATCTAAAGGACATAAACAAGTTTTCACAAGTGGACTATCCCCGCAGACTCTGGGCCATCAAGATTATCATATGTGTCACACAGGCTGCCTCACGCTTTGTAAGCAAATGATTTGATCAACATCCTGATCATAGTGAAGACTTGGATATGTTCAAAGCTGCCTTCCTCAAAATGTTTGTCATAAAGGACTCTGATGTGGTGGTCATGACAGAACTCAGAACCTTTAATAAGGGGCGCCTTTTGGGGAAGCTTTGAATATAAAAGTAGGAGGAGAAGAAGTATATTTTATTGGATGATACTTTAGACTTATATAGATTTAGCTGTGGCGGGATATTAGTTGGACCAAACCCAAGGGCTGGTCATGTGCTGGATGGGTTCAAGTTGTTGGATACCTGGACGTCATGTGATATTGATTTGTTGCCATTTCTGGTATTTCAAACGGTATATTGGAAAGGCACCAAATTGGGCAATGACTGGATGTTAGGTGTGATGGCAATAGCTGGAATACTTGTACATCCAGACCCTCAACACACCCCTCCCTTAAGGGGTTACTCAGGTACATCAGGAGGGGGCTTTGTCTTGACGGCTGCCGCCTGATGTTCCTGGAGTTGTTTACTAGTTGGAACCAGTTTGGTTGAGTGCTCTCTTTTACTGAGGCAGAAACAGGTTCTGTGATATTTCTTGATAACTGGGTTCTTGGCACTTTGGAATTCTACTAGGTAAGTGTTGTGCTCTGGTTGGTATCTGATGATTCTTCCTGGTCCTCTGTGTACTGAGTCTAGCTTCTTTCTGATCTCAGCTAGGACCCAGACAGGGGAGTTGATGGGGAGTGGGTCCTCTGTTGAGGTTACCTTTTGAGTTTTGAGTCTCTTTATTTCAGCAAGTTTGGCTTTGAGGTGTATGTGTTTTAGAGCTGGTTTCTGTTCTACTGTGGGAGGTTTCCCCGGGAGATCTTTACATATGGCTGTTTATTGCGGGTGACTATTTCTGTCTTGTACCTGGTTGTTAGTTCAAATGATGAGTAGCCTGTCCCTTGATTGGTACAAACCCAGGATACTAGTAATACATGTTTCATATATAGTGGACATGTGTCTTTGGCTTTGCCATCCATTATTTTCCCCAGGGTTCTGATAAGGCTGCTGTTAAGGCGTTCAAATCTGCTGTTGGCCTGTGGCCTGTAGGGCGAGGTTGTGGAGTGTTTGATGTTTTTTTTAGATTGTTGTTTAGTACATGGCCTGTTAGCTCCTTTTCTCCATCTGTTATGATGTAGTCTGGAGTGCTGTAGTCTGCTATGATTGCTTTATTGATGAATCAATTTATTATTTCTGCCTTGTGATTTTTTGTTGCCCAGAAGATGGGCCAAAGTGTGGCAAAGTTGATGGCTACAATTAAGAAACGTTGGTTTATCTTTGTTTCTGAGAAGGGGCCCACTACGTCTAGCCCCCAAACCTTGAATGGTTCAGGGTCAGGTGCTGGGTTAACTGTTGGCTGTGGCGCCTTGGTGCTGGCGTATTTTTCACATACTGTACACTTTTTTAGAGCATCAATTATGTCTTGCTTCAGGTTGAGCCACCATAATATCTCTTTCAGTGTGAGATAATGGTTGTTAGCCTTTGTGTGTCCTAGCAGACAATGGTGTCTTAGTATAGTGTCAACTCTTTGTGCAAGTGGGATGTATGGAATGTGTTTATCTTTGATGATTTGGTATACCATGCCATTTGATACGTGGAAATGTTTTTCATTCCTTACTAGTGTATTGTGGGTTAGTTGATGTGTGAAGGGGTCCTTTCCCTTTGTCTTGTACTCAGTGTTATATAGGTTGGGCCAGTCAGGGTCCAGGTGGTCAGGGTGATCCTCTCTTGGCTGGAATACCCTAGAGAGAGCATTGGCTTTGACCATCTCTGCCCCCTTTTTGTATTGGATGTACAGGTTAAGCTATTCCAGCAAGGACATCCATTTGGCTTGGCGTGGCGCAAGTGTGTTCTGAGTTTTGAAATAGATTAAGGATTTGTGGTCAGTTAGCACTTGGACGTTTAAGTGTCCTTTGAGGTAACATCTCCATTTCTTGCATGTGTGATATATTGCTAGAAATTCTTTATCATGTATTGGGTATCTCTGCTCAGTGTTTGTTAGTTTTCTGCTTTTGTAGCATACTGGCAGGAAGTCTTGCTGCCCTGGCTGGCGGATGCGTAGGACTGCGCCAATGGCAGTGTCACTAGCATCTGACTCAAGATTGTAGCACCTGTTGTTATTAGGGTATTGCAAGATTGGTGCTTCAATCAAAGCTTGTTTTAATAGTTGGAAATTCTTGTCACATTCTGGAGTCCAGATAAATTTCTTTTTGGCATTACCTTTGGTTAGGTCATTGATTGGTGTGGTGAGACTTCCGCAGTCTTTGATGTATTTCCTTAGGTAAGCTACCATACCAAGAAAGCATCTAACTTGTTTCACAGAGGTGGGGTGTTACATGTTATTTATGGCTTTTATTTTATCTGGGTCTGCTTTGATGCCACTGTAAGAGACAATGTGGCCCAAGAACAAGAGTTCTTTTTTCATAAATTGGCACTTACTAGGCTTAGTGTATAGTTTGTGCTTTGCAAGTTGATTGAGTGTCTTGTGGACATGTGTGAGGTGTTCCTCTTTTGTTTTTGAAAATATGATGATGTTGTCAAGGTAACATAATGTGTTTAAGAGGCCGTTTAGCACTTGGTTTATCATGGTGACAAACGTTGCAGGAGCGTTGGTCATCCCAAAGTTCATTACTTTACATTCAAACAACCCAAATTGCGTGCAGAATGCAGTCTTTGGTATGTCTTTCTCTTTGACTTCAACTTAGTTGTAACCAGATTTGAGGTCAATTTTTGAGAAAAATTTTGCTCTGGAGAGCCTTGCAAATAGGTCTTCAATGAGGGGAAGTGGGTATTTATTCTTTACTGTACTTGCGTTTAGTGCTCTGTAGTCAGTTACTAGACGTAGAGTGCCTTTCTTTTTTTACAAAGAATATTGCTGCCCCCCATGGGGATTCAGATGGGCGGATGAAGCCTTTAACTAAGTTGTCCTTGATGTGGGCTTTAAGTGTTTGGGTCTCTATGGGGGAGATTCTGTAGAGGGGTGCAGGTTTGGGCATGGCTTTGCATAATTCAATGCCATGTTTGACCTCTTGTTTGGGGGGTAACTCTGTGAGTTCTTCCTTGAATACATGAGCGTATTCATTTAGGAGTGCCGCAAGTTCTGGGCATCGGATCTTTTGTGTTTGTATATTATTAAATTCAGAGTACCTCATTATATGGAGGGTACTGTCTTTGGTTAGATGTTCAGAGTCATCTTGTTTTATGACTTGGACAAATACTGTATCTCTTAGAATTAGGTTGTTGGGTTCTTTGAGAATGTTGAAATTGACTCCACTGTGTTTTATTATCATGGTTTTTGTTTTCCAACATATGCTGGGGTTCACTTGGGTGAACCAGTCCATGCCTACTACAATGTTGTAGTTTATGTTGTTAATGACAAGTCCTTTGATGGAAGTTTGTATGCCTTGGAGGTCAATTCTGAAGGGAGTTGTTTTGCCTTTGAGTAGAACCTTTGATTTGTCTGTCATTCTGGCGTATTTGAAGTTGGATTTAGCAACTGGTATTTTGTACTTGGTTACAAAAGGTTTGCTAAACATAGTGTGTTATGCACCAGAGTCAAATAAAATTTTATGTGTATGTGATTTGTAAGTGCATGGATAGACAAGAAGTTGTGAGTGATCTTTAATTTTTATGTTCATAAAAATGGAGGATTGCGGGACACTGGGGATGTGAGAAGCAAAGTTTGTGCCTTGATACTTCTTCTTGTTGTGTTGGGGGGAGACAGGGGCACTTAATCCTGTTTTCCCTCCTCTTTTCCCTGTTTCTCTGTTTTGAGACCTTCAAGGTCAGAGAATGTGGGTTCAGATTTGTAGTGGGTTGCTATTTCAGTGTTGTTAACTTTGGCGGTGTCCTCTTTCTTGGGATGGGAGTGGTTTGCGCTTTGGCTACAATTGCTGTTGTTACAATTGAAGTTGCTGTTGTTATGGTTGGTATTTTGTCATTTATTGCCATTGGCATTTTCTCTGCCATTATTGTTTGAGGAGCGGTTGCCGTTGCGTGCAGCATATTCCATGTTGGCGCGTTTTTCAGCGTGCTTGGCTTCAGCAATGAGCACAGGCATGGAGGTATTTGCTTCTGGGCGGATGAGGGCAGTAACAGAGGGTTTTATTCTGTTAATGAATGATGCTCTGGTGTGTACGTTTTCAGCTTGTGCTGGGTTTTGGATTTTGCAACATATTTCTTCAAATTTGTTGGCGTAGGCTGCAATGGTGGTCTTTTGAGGAAGATCACTGAGCTGTATTGCAATATCTTGAAGAGATTTGGTGACGCAGAAATTGTGGGTGATGTTGACTTTGAACTCTTCTCAGTTGTCAAGCTGGTTGTTGGTTTGTGAGCCAACCCAGGTGGCAAACCAGTTAGCTGCAACCTTGTATAGGCGCTTGCTGGTTTCCTGGATCCTTTCTCATGAGGGATGTGGCTGGCGCGGAGTTTAGCAGCTGTGTGGTCTAGCCAGTTGATGACGTTTTCTTTGTTTTTATTAAAGAAATTGTCAATACCAATGTATTTGGTGTTGGCAACTTTGCCTGTGACAGGTGTTTGTGCGTTTGTTTGTGGTTGAAGAGATCAACTGTATTGAATTATCTTGGCACATGCTTTGGGCATGACCAGACCTTTGAATATGGTGCATCTACTAGGTATATCTTTTTTGATGTCATGGGCGCAGAAGTACGTTTTCCAGGTCTCCTGGGATGTGGCCTGGTTGAGTATGTGAGCAAAGATGGGCAGCTTTTGGTCATTCATTTTCTCTTTCATGGACGTGGTCAAAAAACCATAGCTACTACCAGTGATAAGGAGCGCCTTTTGAGGAAGCTTCAAATATAGAATTAGGATAGAAGAGAAGTATCTTTTATTGGATAATATTTTAGACTTATATAGATTGGGCTGTGGCAGAGATTTAGTAGGATTAAACATAGGGGTTGGTCATGTGCAAGATGGGTTCAAGCCACTGGATACTTGGATTGTCATGTGATATTGCTTGTTTACTATTCTCAGTAGGTCAAACAGTTTATTTAAAGGGCATCAAATTGGGCAATGACTGGATGTTAGGTGTGATGGCAATAGCCGGAATACTTGTACATCCAGACCCTTGACACCTTCAAAATGATAGAAAAAATTGAGGAGTACATTTCAGCCTACAAATATCTACATGACCAAGCTCCCAACACCATTAACTTTGACAAAGCTAGACCACGTTTGGATTTCTAAAATGACCTCCCCACACCCATTAGACGTCAGTTCAATATGACATGCTGCAAGAACCTTTAGGATGTGCTCTTAGAAGGAAAACTACAACGCACAGAATCTGACTACCTACATGCAACAAACAAACAAACAAACAAAAAAAGGAGAGCCCCACAGCAAAGAAGGGCCCTCTACCTAATAATTAAAACAAGCAAGCCAATAATTCTCATCTCTGAGGCAGGAATTACACTACTCAAGCAAATCAAATGAGCACCAATAATACCACCAAGGAGAAAAAAGCTCAGGGGAGTGCTTAGGTGAGCTGCTGCTCTTCCACTTTATAAGACTTTTACAGGGACAAAGATGTGGATCAAATCACTATGATCCAAGTACCCTCCAGAGACCCTCTACTGTTTGCTGCCCAAACTGGAAATAAACTCCTCACTTATCCTTTCTGTTTTTGCAGATATCATGGCACTGCACTATTTGATAATGGGGCATATCAATCCCTAGTTGACAAGAAATTAGCTGACCTCATTAAACTACCTACCACCCAAAGCAATGTCAGGAGAGTCTTCATGACAGATAACAGAATCACACCAGTTACTCAAGAGGCAAAACCTTTCCACACCCAGATTGGAGACGTGCAAACCACACTCATTGGCCCAATCACACCAATCTCCAAGTATGATTTTATACTTGGCCTGGACTGGATGAGAAAGACCAAACCTCACATTGACTGGGATAGTGCTACCCTCACCATACAACAAGGGAAGTGTGTCACCATGTTTACCCAACTCACTTTGATACACTAATGAGGGATTGTGTATTTGTGAAAATCATGGAAACAGAAGAGGAAACCAACCCTAGCAAAATCAATTGGAGTACCTGCACATACAAGTACATCCACTTTAAAAATACAGAGACTTGATATGAAAAGTACCCCATCTGAGACCAGCTAGTTAACAAGTTCCCCACTATCTTCCAAGAAACACTGCCAGGACTACCTCCTGACCGCAGCATACAGCACAAAATTGACCTCAAAGGGAGTGTATCTAAAACACAACCTATCTACTGCCTCACACCACAAGAAGACAACGCCCTAAATCATACCTTGACAAAGCACTTGAAAAGGGACTCATACAACCATCAAAGTCACCTTTTGGTGCTGCTGTCTTCTTTGTGGCAAAGAAGGATTGAGGACTCCGCCTGGTCACCAACTACTGAGCGCTCAACAAGGTCACAATTAAGAACATGTATTCCCTGTCCCTAATTGACGGCCTTTTTGAGGCCCTGGGGGGTCCCAAATCTTCACAAAAATGATTTGAAAGCAGGTTACCACCAAATTTGCATGAAACCTGAGGACATTCCAAAGACTGCATTTAGAACTAAATATGGATCCTTTGAATGTGTTGTTCTCAACTTTGGCATGATAAACACTCCCAGTACCTTTGTGACCTTCATGAACAAAGTTTTCAAGGAACACATCAGAAAATGAGCAATCATCTACCTGGACAACATCATCATTTACAGTCCCAATCTGGAACAACACTGGAAAGATGTCTGCCTGGTCCTCTGTACCCTTGAAGAGAACCAGTTGGGCTGCAAAACCCATCAAAATGCAAGCTCTTCTCAACAAAACTCTCATTCCTTGGTCACATTATCAGCAAGGACAGAATCAAACCAGACCCATACAAGATATGCGCCATAACCAAGATGCCATATCCAAGAAAAGAGTGAACTCTGCATCTTCCTTGGAATGGTAGCCTACGTAAGAAAATTCATCCCTGACTGGGGTGCCCTAACAGCCCCCTGTCTGCCATCACGGGCAAAATAACCAAGTTTGTGTGGACACCACTACAAGACCAACACTTCTGTCAAATAAAATAACTTATGGTCACTGCCCCTATCCTCCAATATCCAAATTATGAGGGAATATATGAGCCGTAAACCAATACTTCTGATTATGCCATAGGAGGAGTACTCTGTATCCAAACAGCAGACAAAAAACTCCTCCCTGTGGCATATAAATCAAGGAAGTTATCAGATGGCAAACAAAGATACCCCATATACAACAAGGAATTGGTAGCCATCATACACTGCCTCATGAAGTGGCAATGATATTTGGAAGGAGCATGAATGTTCAAGGTACTCACCAACCACAAGTTGCTGTTATTCTTCAAAACACAACAACACTTGTCAAGGAGACAAGCTTAATGGATGAGTCTCATACAGAGATACCCCATTCAAATTGAATATAAGCCAGGCAAGAAAATGCTTACTGCAGGTGCCCTGTCAAGGCTATACAGCAAACATATCTTCTGCACTGCTGATGACCCCAACTGGCCTATGTTAATCATGGAGAATCTCCAGGAAGTGTTCCCACCTGGCACCCCAATGGACATACAATATAAGGTCCTTAATAACAAACACCTGTTCAAAAACGTATATAGAATGTTACACATAATACTTCCAAATAGTGACACTGTACCCTACGTCCTGTCAGCACAAAAGATTGACACAACCCTCCAATATAACAGAGACCTTGGACACACCCACAGCAGAAACTTGCATGAATACCTCAATACACACTACTGGTGGCCCAACATGCTAGACAATATCAGAGAAGTACTGGAACAATGTGAGGTCTGTGAGAAGTACGCACAAACCAAAGCTCCATCCAAGTCAGTAGTACCTGTATCCATAAAACATCCCTTCAAGGTATGATTGTTAGATATTGTGGGACCCATTCCTGGTGAAAGCAAAGTCAATAAGTACATCATCACAGCCATTGACTATGCAACCAGATGGATGTAGCACAAGCCACAAAAGAGCACAAAGGCAATGATGTGAGACAATTTTTTGGGAAAGAAATAATAGTCAATTTTGGGAAATCTGACCTCCTGATCACAGATGGAGGCACTGAACTTAAGGCCATTGACACCAATATCTATCTCGCCAAGAATGAGATAAAACACATTGCAGCTAGCTCATACCACCCTCAAGTGAATGGATGAGTAGAACAACTAAACGGCTCTCTAGTGAAAGCCCTCAGTAAGTTATCTGCCAACAATCCAAAAGCCTGGGTCAACATGCTACCAACCGCCCTTATGGTCTGCAGAACACAAGTCAACCACATTACAGGCAAAAGCCCTTATGAGCTTGTCTGTGGACAAAAGCCCGCTCTTGTTAGTACAGCCGCAGGACCACAATTACCTCTGCCCAAAAAGGTGTCAGACAACAGTGACCCTGACGTATTAGAAGCCAGAAAAGACCAAGAGGAGATGGAACACCAAATGTTCAAAATGGAACAATCTCATTGCAACAAGAGAGATTCCAAGTTGAGGAAAAATCTGGGTTGTCAACCACAACCAACACAAATTGGACCCAGGATTGTGTGGACCAGGCATTGTCATGGAAGTCAACCCCAATAACACCTACCTCATCAAAGAAATTAGAGCTTGGACTAAACTGAAATGTATGCACCACAACTGCCTCTGTCTGTGCAAAGCAAGAACAGCCCAAAAAAACTCCAGACTCCCTGTTCCTAGCACCAAACTGGATCAATACCAAGCATGTATCACCAATACTCTCAAGAAAATCCCCAAGGCTCCGCCTTCCAGCACCTCAGGGGGAGATGTTGCAACATCTTTGATTACTCCCTCTTGGGGAATTAATGCCCCAAGCAGATAACCAAATGGCGCACCAAATAGTTCACTGCCCAGTCTGTAAACCAGTAGTACCATTATCAGTCAAGCCATCTATGACAGGGATCAACCAATCCAGATACTAAATGGAAAACAACTTGAATAAGCCTCGTGACCCAAGAGAAACATTACTTAGATAAGCCCCATGACCCCCATGACGTACATGGACAGCATGTGACTTGTCATGATACTATATATTTGCCTATATTCATATTCAAAAAAGTATCATTCTCTTCTTAAATCTTCCCCTTTTTCCGTTTTTTATACTTCCCAGAAGTATAAACTCAACAATTAGTTACTTTTTCAAAATCAAACTGTGCTATGCTGCAACTTGGGCAGAATGTGTATTAGAAAATGGCCTAATCCTTGAAATAATGGCCCATCAATTCAAAATTGTATATGGTACTCTACACTGCATATTACCAAATGACAATGATGTACCCTATGTCCCATCAACAAAAAATATTGTTATCATCCTTTGATACCACAGAGATCTGGGACACACATGTAGTAGAAACTTGCATGAATACCTCAAGACACACTACTGGTGGCTCAATATGCTGGACCATATCAAGGAAGTATTGTAGCAATGCAAAGTCTGTTAAAAGTATGACCAATCCAAGGCATCAGCCAAGTCAGTACTACCAGTGTCAATCACAAAACCTTTCATATTGTGGTCACTGGATATTTTGGGGCCAATACCTGGCAACAACAATGGTAAAAATTATATTGCCACAGCTATCAACTATGCAACTAGATGGCCTGTAGCACAATCTACAAAAGAACACAATGGAAATGAGGTAAGACGGTTGATTGACAAGGAAATTATAGTGTCAAAACCCCAGGCTTGACCCGCCAGCAAGGTTCCAACCAAGTGGGTTTGTGACCCGCAATTTGATTACCCGGTCACTCAAAGCCAGACCAGGAAGTCAACTTGGATTAACAAATCAATCAACATGAACAAATGATGATCCCTCATGGTGGATACCTCAATTTGGCGCTTGACTCATGAGCAGGATCAAGCCACCCCCTCTTCCATCCAGCCGTGTGATCACCAATCATGTTCCTGCTATCCATTGATTCACAATAGCTATATAATCACTATCTAACAATAAAGATTATTATCTATCCTCTAAATATTTTTCTCCTTGTAACTCTGCTAAAACAGCACAGTTAAAACAATTCCATGAGCCACCAGAACCTCAAACCATTGACTACTCCAATTATCTTATCATTCATCCAAGAAGATCCAGAAAGAGATGAGACAAGATAATTCATAATATAAGGTAGGAGTAAATAACCATAAGATTTAATGAAGCACTATAAAGATAATGATGCATAAGGATTAAGAGAAAGTGAAAGGTAATTTATACTCATCAATTCTTGAATGAGAGGAGTCAAGGATGCTACAAGAGATACAGCATTTTAAAGGTATATTGAAATACTTAACAGTGATTTAAATGGCACAATAGATTCCAATGGTATCAGCTTTTATTGATGTTTTTAAATGTTGAGATTAGTTCTCTAGCCGCAGAGATATGATTTTTTGAGGATCAGCAATTATGCTTAAGAAGACAGATAGTTTGAAAGGTATTTGGACTGCAAAAGCACTCAGAAATGGCAAAATTGAATTAATTTAATATAATAACCAATTTTAAATTGGGCTTAAACATGATAAAAATCAAGTAAATTGATATAAAATGTTGTCAGGATTCCAAATCCTGACATGTAACAACTACAAGCAGTTTGAGGCCTTCCAACAATGGGCCAACAATTTCCTCTCGTTTTTGTTGACTAATCAGTGCAACTCCCTCCTGTTCCAACAGCATCTACGGTCAACTGTGGATTTTCTCTGTACCTCTCTCCCTACTTATGTACAAGATTAACTCCAAGCTTAAAAAGTTGGTCAAGCTTTTTGGCAAGAGTGTATTGAGGCCAGTCTCTCTTCACAGGGAACTGACCTAGATAATCTCATCCAATAGCTCAGCTAGTTCTGTGGTCATTTGAATGACCAGATGGGACTATTGGAAGCTTGTGTCACTTCTGTCTCCTCTTCAGCAAAAAAAGTTGCCCTAGCTACACACACATAATGAATATCCAAATTCCAGAATCTCCAAGACTACAATGAAGAGTGCTTCAAGTCTGAGAACTGTAAGTCACCTACTCCTCCTGCTAGCAATCCTAGCTCTGAAATGCAGGAGATCTTTGAAGCTATTTGTAATTTAAGGCAACAACTCAACAACAGACTGCTGCTGCTGCTGCTGCTGCCCCTACTCCTGATTCACAAGTGACGGTGTTGACCAACAATTTGCTGGCCTCTAAGCAGAAGTTGAGGACTTACAAGCAGCTGTGCCTCCCTCTGTTGCCCTCCCCCTAATACTAAAGAGGAATACTGTTGTCCTTTGAAGAAAAGAGAACCTTTGATTAAGTGTGCTACTCTTCTTGTGCATTTAAAGCAAGACATTCATGTGACCTCCCATAACTACAAGGCCCTTGACTCTGACCTGAAAGAGATTATTGAACTTACCAAGAATATGGATGAATGTTTCTCCCTTCTTATTGTGCAGGTACAGGAGCTGTCCACACAAATTGCTGGGGTCTGTGCTATTGCGGCAGTACGGCAAATTCAGATAGACAATGCCCTCTGAGTGTCCATTGCCTCTAGAGACTCTGGGGCTCAGCAAGAAACCACTCTCAGTATCTTGGAAGAGAGTGTACACCAACTGTGAATGCTGTAACTTCCCATTTATAGTAAGTCTGATTTCATTTCCAAGGTCCATGTTCTCAACTATAACTCTCAAGATAGTTCCACTGGGTCTGCCAACTCTGACATTGATCCTAATTATAAGTTGTCCTTTAAACAGTTGTTTGACCCCAAGGCCTCAACAATTGCTGCTTTCCTCACTATCTATGAGACAGTCATGCATTGGGTGCTTGACAAGCTAAAAAAGGAACATATCCTGACATGTCTCCATCCTATATGCCAATAGGTTAAGGCTTCTGAATTAGTTAATATCACTACTTGGGCCCAGATGAAGGAGATGTTGATCAAAGATTTTGGAGGGGACTTGAGCTTGGAAGTCAAGAAGGACACATTTATGAGCATTTCATTCAAGCCAAGGTAACTCTTGCTGAATTTTTTAATTGCTTCTAAATGGAGATTTAACAACTTATTACTAGTTGACAATTCACTGTGAAAGAAGCATACACTGCCTGCGCCAATGCCCTTAAAGTCAATCAGCTTCTATTTTTGCACTTTAAGGCGCATAAGCCAATGCTGTCTTTGATGAAGGGAATCAAGATTCTCCTGCAATATATGCATCTGACACATACCAGCCCTGTAGTTAAAAGAAGCTTGCTCTAACTCATCTGTTGAGATAATTTCCCTCCCTGCATTATGATCATTGACAACAATGGTCAATTCAAACGCCAAGGCTGCCATAACTGCGGGACTGTGGGGCATTACTCTTGATTCTGTACCAACCCAAAGGTATAGGGCACAGATACTATAAGTCATTCAGGGAAATCCCAGTCAACTTAGAGGCAGAGACGCTCTCTGTTGACCACTCTTATCAGTCTTCTTTTATTTCTACCCTCTCCACGCCTCCTACTACATCTGATGCTATGTCTTCTCCCGCTGCACCCTCCATCTTGCATCTTTTCCACAACCTGCCTAGTTAATCTGATTCTGAAAATTCTAAAGATAATAAACTTGATAGGCATGGGTATACAGTTTTAGCTGTCCCTGAGACTATATCTGTGCCCTAAAAGCTATGTTCTAGGAATACCACTACAACCCAGGTTGTACCTGGATCTTCTACTGCTAGAGAGATGTTTGCTTGCTCTTACCTTTCTCAAGCCAGCCAAGATCCTGTGTGGGCCAAGTCCTCCGCTGAACCTGATGAACTGACCAAAGCAATATTCCAAAATATGCAGGTATCCTTGCCCCTACAAGTTGTGTATAAGGAGATTAAATCCCTTAATTTCACTTTGGAGAATTAGGAGAAAGAAATTGCGGCTCCAAAGAAGTTCTGGCTATTCTTCTTCCCTTTGGAAGGAATACCAAACAAGTAGAAGTAGCTGTCCAGAAAGTGAATATTAATTATATGCTAGACACAGTATTTCCTGTTAATGTGGTCTCTTCTAAGCTCATAAAAAGCTCAAGATTGCTCTGGACCTCACTTATAACCAGCCTTATGGTACTGCTGTTTGTCAACTACTCATATTGTTGAGCTTACTCTGCCTTTCCCCTACGTTTCATAAAGCTGCTTCTATCCTCTCCAGAAATGATTATAGAAAACAAGAGCTATAATATCCTGATTAGTACTCAGTTTCTCAAAGAATATAATGGTATTATTAATCTCAAAGAAGGTTTTTTATCCCTCTTGAACTATAACATGACCCTTATATTTGAAGAGCTTGTTTTTCTTCCAGGGAAGCAGTTAAAGACTTTCATACTGGAATATCCTACAGGCATTTTTTCCTTGAAGTTTAGAATACACTCTTCTAATCTCAAGTCCCCATTATTGTCTTGCCCTGAAGAAGAAAGAGTCCCCCTATTAGCTCATCATGCCTTCTCCTTCCCTCCTGGGTCACAAGTGATAGTAGACTTGCAGGTCTCTTACAAATTGCCTGCCAATACATTTATGAAACTATAAGTTTCCAAGTCTTAGGGACAAAAAATCCTGTTTATGCCTTGGGATCCTAGACGTCACTCACAAAAATCCTTTCCAACTGTTGCTAGCTAAATTGACTGCAATTCTAACGCAAGTTACTAAGTTTCAGGGCCCAAGGGCTCCCAACTCTGATCCATTTAAACTATAGTCTAAGAAAAGTCCTTTATTTATTATTCAGACCAAGAATGATCACAATGGGGAAAAGGGGAACTTGGTTCTTTTTTATACCATTTACATTGGTCTTTGATATTCTTCCAGATTATCCCTGAAGGTCCTTGTCTCTCTATCTGAGGGATCATGCTAAAAGTTTGAGACATCAGCTGACTAATTCTAAGCATATGCCTTTGGCCAGATTTGAACTTTGCGCTTTTCTTCAGTTGGTCATTTAAAAATACTTTGGAAGGATTTCCCTCATCTGGGGCTTTCATTTGAGTGTAAGAACGTCCAAAACTGATCACTGGAATCTGAGATATTATTGGATTTGCCCACTCACTAATTGTTGTTTGTCTTGATTTGAAATCTAATCTTGAGACCATTTTGGGACATGTTGACAGGGTTTTTGAACTTGGCTCTTTAAATTGCCATAACTTTTGATCTAGGGTACCTAGGGAGATCATCAAGGTAGCTTTCTGACGGCAAAAAGTAGCTTTATTGATCCAAGCTTTAAAAATGTGACTTTTTAAAGCTATCATGTTATGGCGGGCCATTGCACTAAGGGACAGATACTTGGACATGGACAACTATTGATTGCATCAGCTATTCATTCCCTCCGCCCTTTTGGGATGTTCAATGACCTTGCGCTGCCAGAAGCTGAACCTCAGGTTTTTTCCTTCTTTTCAGCCCAGGATTTCCCACAGTTGAACCTGTTCCAGAAATATGAGGTGCTAAAGCTGATAGATCACTTTGCACAAATTTTTGCTCAGGGCCCTGATAATTATGGATTGGCCAAAGGGTTCATAAATCATATTGATACAGAAGACACTCAATATTTCAGAGTGAAGCCCTATGGTTGCAGCAGGGTTGAAGACACGCAGGTCTCTAAAAAGTTGAAACAACTTTTGAACACCAGGTTGGTAGCTCCCTCCCAGAGTCCCTGGGCTTTTCCACTACTGACCCTGAAGAAAAAGAATGGAGGACATTGTATTTTAATGGATTACTGACGTCTCAATTCCCTGGCTAAGAAGGATTCTTACCCTCTGCCCTGTATTAATGACGCTCTATGGCAACTAGGAGGCTCTAAGTTTTTCTCAGCTATGGATCTTGCTTCAGGGTATTGACTAGTGGATTTATCTCCTGCAGATAGAAAGAAATCTGCTCTCATCACCTCTTGGGGGCTTTTTGAGCCCACCTACATGCCTCAGGGGTTATACAATGCCCCTGATACTTTCCAGAAAGCTATGTACTCAATCCTCTGCAACTTAAAGCTGTCAGGTGTGTTGGTGTATTTTTATAATATCACAGTTTTTAGTGCTACCTTCACCAAACATCTGGATCACCTGAAAGCTGTATTCCTCAAGATCTAAGAAGCTGGTCTCAAAATTAAGCAGTCTAAATGCTCGTTTTTCAAGGACTGCTTGGAATTTCTGGGCCACAAAATTACACAGAAAGGGATCCAACCAATGCCAAATAAGGTAGACGCCATCAACAACATGCTGCCTCCCACTAATCTCCAAGAAGTTCAAGTCTTCTTTGGGATGATGGTGTACTATAGACAGTTTATCTACAACTTTGCTGAGCTCAGTGAACCTTTAGTACAGTTATTGAGGAGTGTGCCTTTCGAGTGGACAGACAGTCAGCAGCAATCATTCAACACAATTAAGCAGAATTTAAAAAAGCGCCCAACTGTTATACCTCAATTATGGTAAGGAGTTTATTCTGTATAGAAATTCTAGCAGTGTTGCAGTGGGAGGAATCCTGGCACAACTTGACAACAAAGGTGTGGATCATCATGTTGGTTTTTCTTTTTGTGTTCTCAATAAGCATGAGAAGAACTATAGTGTGACAGAGAAGGAGTACTTAGCTGTGTTACATGCATTCAAACAATTCCGCCATTAAATATATGGCATGCACTTTATCATAGTCACAGACCACTCCTCCCTTTGCTGGCTTCAACAACTAAAAGAGTCAGAAGGGCAACTTATGTGCTGGGCCCTGCGGCTGCAAGGCTATGACTTCACTGTGATCCATCTCCATGGAGTTCAACACCAGAGAGCAGATGGCCTATCTCAAATACCCATCTTAGCTTTATATCATGCTAAAGCAGACTAATTGTATGAGCTCATTGGTTACCCTATGGCTTAGGAGTCAGAGCCTGGAGAAACAAGCTCAGCTTTAACAAAGTTATCAGCAGACACAGTGATCAAAGACAACCAACTATTCAAAAAGGTTGGGTCTCTTTATCTGTTGTATGTTTTCCCTAGCTTGCAAGTGTCAGTGGTACTTCAAGCTTATCTGAATGCTGGCCATGAAGTAATATCCAAGACTCATGACTGGTTGACAAAGCACTACTATTAGGAAAGCATGATAATATTAATCCCTGATGTACTGGCCTCTTGTCACAACTGTTAGCTGCAGCCTCAGTGTACCTTCCAACACAAGTTCAAGTTGGTACTACCTAAAAAGGCTTTCCACATTGTCGGTGTGGACGTGGTAGGTCCCCTTTTTTGCTCCCTCTATGGATGTTAGTTCATCTTTATTGCAGTGGATTATTTCATTAAATGGGTGGAGGCCAGGGCAACCAAATATATTACCTCTAAGACAACTGCCACTTTCCTCCTCCAGGACGTGTTTTATTGTCATGGCTGCCCCCAAGTGCTCCTTTCTGACAATGGCACTAATTTCAATTCTTGCCTGATTACTTTGCTGGTGGAGACCATGGGTACCCACCATTCCTTTGACACTCCTTATAACCCCTCCACAAATGATACAGCAGAGCGCACAAATTTCACTCTGGTCTCTATCATGTGCAAGTTAACCCATTTGGATGCTTCTAAATGCAAATTATATCTACCTGCTGTCCTCTTTGCCTACTGTTTGAGTAAGCACCACACAATGGATTCTCCCCCTTTGCAAAGTTTACATGGACAAGAGACCACTACCCTTTCAACCTTAGGACACACATTGGTTGAGTTAGACAATGCTTTTGATTCTTAACACTAATTAAAAGACCTATTTAATAAGGTCATAGATATCCAGGTGACTGCCTATACCTCTGCTTAAAAGACAAAGGCCTTGAAAAAATCACCTTCTAACGCATCTTGCTCCCCCATTCCTGAGTACAACATTGGAGATCAGGTCCTATACTACCATCATAGAACAGGTGGTCAAGCTCACAAACTTGACTCCCTTTGGGTTGGCCCTCTGACTGTGATCTTCAAGAGGGGTCCCAAGTATACTGTGAAGATAAATTCCTCTGGCTGTCCTTTTGCTTGGTTTCCCACCAAGTTCCTCTGCGCCTATCATCCCCCTGAGTTCAATTTGAGGCGTGATCTGTTGTGAATTTGAATTCACTAGGGGTTGTGATTAGCCTATTGAATAGTGGTTTGCAGAATGACTCATGAAAAATCCTTAGCTTTTTCTTTTAACTTGCTGAGTTCTCTTTACCCAAATATTGGTTGACATCAGAAACTGAGCCTTCCAGATTCCTACCTGCCTCTTGCCACTTGGGATACCTCCACTTATGCTATTAGTATCAAACCTTTGGATATAAATTTGAATGTACTTTCCTCCAATAAAATAAGTTCAATTTTTCTCATTAATTTTGACATTGAATCTTTGGTGCTTATCTTCCATTCACTAGGAATATATCTATTAATCATACCCAGATCAAACAGGCTTAAATCCAGAACCATAATTCTTCTGTATTTAAGGCTTTCACCCAAGTTATTTATTATGACAAATAATAAAGTGTAACTTGAAATTCAACTAGTCATTGAAATCTCCCAGGAGCATCTAAACACTGCCTGGACATAGCAATTTACCACCGCCCTGCTCATACTAAGAGCCAGAATCAACTGTGGTACAGGCTTAAGTCCCAGCACCCTGAAATTAGGCACTCCTGATAGATTGACTGGGGTAGATGAGGGGAGACTATGAACCACTGTTCCTGGGAAACCCCATCTCACAACTACCCTCTTTTTGACTAATGGTGAGCCAAAGCTTGTGACATGAAGCAGGAACAGATCAAGAGGGCAACCAAACATGTCAGGATTCTCCTTCTTCAATTTAGCTGCTAGTATCTTCAGGATTATCAACACCACTTTTTCTATCTAAAGTCTTGGGCAACATATAAATTTTATTACTCAATATCTTCCCCTTTCATTCCTTTGCCCTAATAGTCAAATTTATCTATTTAAATGGTTTCATTTTGTTTTCAAAGTTGCCTTTAATCCTGGACAATTCTTGAACCCAGGACCTAACGTTAGGTTTAGTTTAAACTAGTCTGAACCCACTTACATTTTGCTTTTTTGCTTTGGCTTACGCCAGCAGTTCAGATCTTCTTTTTCTGTCCTCTTGCCTGCTCTCTTCTCAATCTTGAGTTTGCCAAGAAATCTCCTGCTTCCCCTCTTTTCCTTTACCTTGTTACTTAACTTTTAAAGATTAAAGTAAGCAGAAACATGTTTTTGTGTCTCTTCTACCTACCAAGTCATTCTAACCTCCCTTGGTTAGCTGTTTCTCCCTATTAATTACTTCAATAACCAGACTTTAATAAAAATCCTGAGTTTTATCCAATCTCAACTTAAGTTGTGATTGTTTGACTTGCACCCCAAAAAGGCACTTGTTAGGATTTGTGGCTTGTGTTCTCTTTTCTTCACTCTTGCATCTTCCCATCTTAGTTCCATGATTCCATTTGATTATATATTTCATCAGTTGGGCAATTTTTATAGTGGTACTCACACTTTAATTGTTGCCAGTTTTAATCCCCCAGCTAGTGCTAATCACTTCCCAGATTTAGAGTTTGATTTTTTAACCAAATCTTCAGTCATTAAGACTGGTCTTTATTTTGTTTTCTTAGGTTTAATAAATTGTCTTAGTCCCTACTTCACTTCATATAAGCTTTTAGGAGCCTTTGTGCAGTTATTGTTGCAAACCTTGTCTACCTTTTTATACTTGTCAAATATAATCATTCTTGATTTAAAGGCTTTAGTTTACAATAATTTACCCCCAAGCCTTCAGACCTTACAAAACACCTCAAGGCAAGGTATGATGTGGGTGACCCTATCTACACCCTTAATCCTAATTCTGTGAAACTTGAACCCAAACACCTTGGAGCCTTCAAAGTGGCAGCTGTCTACAATAAACACACCTAATAACTTGAAGATGCCCAAGGAAATACCAAAAGACTCCATCATGATCACTTGTGCCCCTGCCACGCCATCCTCACACAATAACTTTTTGTGTGTACCTTCTCAGATCTTCCACAAACTCTGATCCTGGTGTCCAGTGACAAGCAGGGGACAAGGGGGGTGTTGTGACCAAGATTATCCTCTCATCCACTGATGTATCTCTGATATACAAGAAGCACTCAAAGAGTTTTCCCATGACATGATTAACGGTAATGACCAATCTGAGCGCAATGTCAAATTGTGGGCATCATCTCCTAATTAGGAGTGTCACTATTTTGACAGGCTGATCTCTACCTCAAGTTATTCCCTGCCAGAACGCTACATGAAACACACCACTATGACACCCCCTGGCAACTTGTGGCTCCCAAATATACTGTATCAGCTGTATTATTCTTAAAATAAACACATATTATTCCTATTCTTGTCATTTCTATTTGGACTGTTGTCTTCCCCAATCTGAATACTGAACTATTACTGGTTCAGTTGCAACAGTTAAAACCAAGGATACTTTAAAAGTGAGTTGATGGAACATATGTCTATTTAAGATGGCAATTTAAGGGGCAAGATAGTCTTCCTTTGATTTATACTTACAAGGGTTTATTGTTTAAGTTGTTGTTTAACAGAGGGAGCTTATTGATAAATTTAGTCAAAACCCATTTTGGAGATGGACTTACGGGGTGGTACAATCGAAATGGTTTGATGCTGTACCAAGGTGTTGATCGTGATGCACCTTGGTTTGAGTCTAATTTGTGAGTGAAGCTTAGATGATTGTACTTGGGATCCAAGGAAATATTACTTTGGCTTAAAACAGAAGGTCCGAGCTTCGCCAAGTTGATTTGGTTTAGTGTGACATCAATCCAGCCGTAAACACTCAGGGGCCATGCAGTGGAACCTAGGGTTATTTGGATTTTTTCAATGCGGAGTTTGGCCAATAAAAACACTTATACCTATGTCAGTGATGTCATCCATGGATTTCAAGTGTTTTCGCTTTGCCCAAGGTTTCACATTGCCGAGGCTACTGCCTTCCGAACTTGATGACTTGGCTTGTCGAGCCCGCTCGAGCTGTTTCGGAACTATTTCGACGGAAAATAAGGTTTAGCTTTCACATGGCGATTCGGAATCTCCAAGCCAAATACCTGCAACCTATCTTTAGCACCCGAAGTGGCACCAATTCTGCTCACGTGATAGCCTATTTTTCTGGGGCATGTGAAAAATAGATATGCTTTAGATTAGTCTGAGTCGGCCATATTTTGTTAATAAAGGCAAGATGATCCTCGAAACCATTTGTGTAGTTGAAACAAGGACTCACCATGTTCGGATCCTTCGGAATCCAGTTGTCCAAGTTCAAGCCGTGCCCCTCACTGATAATGCACCTCTTGAAGGAAATCAACAAACCCAGCTGCTTCTACAGAGCAGCATAACTGGACTATGGTGTTTCAGCCCAGCCCTGGCAGATTCTAGCTTGGCACTTACTTCAAATAATTGTTTTATTATATTCAAATATGAAGTAATGCGTTCTAGCTGTATCGGCCCAGAGCCGGAAGCTAGCCGGGGCTGAGCCGAAGCATCTCTAAACTGGACTCATCCAATAAAATGCTCATGGAATCCCACCCAAAGCTACATTTATTAAGACAACCTTTAAAAATTTTAAATAAAAATAATTTCATATCCAAGTGTACCTAGACCATGGAGCAATCAATTCATTTTAAACCATTCAATATAAATGGCAAACAAACAATTCACCATCCTTCTGTTGAACCCAGATAACATTAAGCGAATTATGTTGGATGATTTGCAAGTAAACTACTGATCCATCTACTCCTCGCTTACTACACCCTTTAAAACACAATCCTTGAATAAGCATCATTCGCTTGCCTCATTAAGAGAAGATCAAAAGCGACGACAGTTTCCATCTTGAATTGCAAAATGGATGATAGTTGGTTCACACAGGATTATAAATAGCAACGATTTCCGCCGAGGTTATTTTCATCATCCGATATAGAGATTTCAATTCTATCTTAAAATCAATAAATTCAAACAAAAATTACTCACTAAATTGTTCATGCTTAGATACTTCAAAAAAGTAGTGTACCCTTTCAGTTAATGTAAATATTTTAATAGGCCTAGTCTAAAATCTCATAATTTTCCGAGGCAAAGGATTTGACATCCAGGAGCTTCCAAGGTTTGACAGCCTGTGCTAAGAAAAATACAAGCTAAATTGAAATTAAACGGGGTCTAACCTTTTATAAATAATATGTTTTTAAAGTTGCCTTTAAAATGCGCCATTTTAGCAGCGTTACAGATATGAGAATCAAGGTGCAGTTAGCCAATGCCTTTATTACAGAAAAAATGCGTTATATAGTTTTGTCTGTTTCTTTAAAACATGGCATGATCCTAATATTGGGGGCACTGATCCTTCAATGATTTTCATAAAGTCTATAAATTTAATGCTTAAGAATAGATACAATATCAAAAATAGATAGGATAATATGATATCTTTATGAAGAAGAAAGTGGTTTATGTATTTCAAATTGTGGACAGCAGGGGTGTCGAGATTTTGGGTTCTTGAAGAAAAAAGAAGGTTTTTATTATAGTGTTTTTACATTTTGTTTGTGTTTATAAAAGTGAATTTGTATGAAGACAGATGTGCTTCCAATTGGTGTTGTTATTAATACAGCAACTGGCAGGGTTCTGTTGTTGCTAGAGCCAAGTAATTGGAGAGTTCCTGTGGTCAATAGACACAACACTGGCAGCTTTGGGCAGAGGTGGGTTGGCAGGATCTGAAAAGTATCAATAATATGCTCTTATTGAATACTTTACACTACTGTTGAGGGTCTGGATGTACAAGCATTCTGGCTACTGCCAACCTACTTAACATCCAGCCATCGCCCAATTTGGTGCCCTTCCAATATACTGTTTGACATACCAAGAATAGTAACCAAGCAATATCACATGACAATCCAAGTATCCAGTGGCTCGAACACATCCCGCACATGACCAACCCCTAGGTTCAATCCAACTAAATCTCTGCCATAGCCCAATCTATATAAGTCTAAAATATTACCCAATAAATGGTACTTCTCTTCTCTCCTAATTCCATATTTGAAGCTTCCCCAAAAGGCGCTCCTTATCACTGGTAGCAGCTACGGTTTTTTGACCACACCCATGAAAGAGAAAATGACTGACCAAAACCCGCCCACCTTCGCTCACATACTCAACCAGGCCACATTCCAGGAGACCTTGAAAATGTACTTCTGCGCCCATGATATCAAAAAAGATATACCTAGTGGATGCACCATATTCAAAGGTCTGGTCATGCCCAAAGCATGCGCCAAGATAATTCAATACAGTTGCTCTTTTCAACCACAAACAAACACACAACCACCTATCACAGGTGAAGCTACCAACACCAAATACATTGGTATCAACAAGTTCTTTGGTAAAAACAAAGAAAACGTCATCAACTGGCTAGACCACTCAGCCGCTAAACTCTGTGCCAGTTGCATTTCCCATGAGAAATGGGTCCAGGAAGCCAGCAAGCGCCTGTACAAGGCCGCAGCTAACTGGTTTGCCACCTGGGTTGGCTCACAAACTGATGACCAGCTTGACAACTGGTAAGAGTTCAAAGCAGACATCACACACAATTTCCGCGTCACTGAATCCCTCCAAGACATTGTAATACAGCTCAGCAATCTTCCTCAGAAGACCACTATCACAGTTTATGCCAATAAATTTGAGGAAATACACCGCAAAATCCAAAATCCAGCACAAGCTGACAACATACACACCAGAGCCTCATTCATCAACAGAATGAAACCCTCTGTTGCTGCCCTCATCTGTCCAGAGGCCAACACCTCCATGCCTGCGCTCATTGCAGAAGCCAAGCACGCAGAAAAACGCGCAAACATGGAATATGCTGCATGCAACAGCAATCACTCCTCAAACAACAATGGCAGAGAAAAATCCAATGGCAATAGACGCCAAAACACCAATCATAGCAACAGCAACTCCAATTGTAACAATTGCAGCCAAAGCGCAAACTGCTCCTGTCCCAAAAAAGAGGACACCACCAAAGTAAGCAATGCTGAAATAGCAACACACTATGAATCTGACCCCACATTCTCTGACCTTGAAGGTCTCAAAACAGAGAAACAGGGAAAAGAGGAGGGAAAACAGGATTAAGTGCCCCTGCCTCCCCCCAATTTGACAAGAAGAAGTACCAAGGCACAAACTTTGCTGCTCACATCCCCAGTGTCCCGCAATCCTCCATTTTTATGAACGTAAAAATTAAAGATCACTCACAACTTCTTGTCTATCCATGCACTTACAAATCACATACACATAAAATTTTATTTGACTCTGGTGCACAACACACTATGGTTAGCAAACCTTTTGTAACCAAGTACAAAATACCAGTTGCTAAATCCAACTTCAAATACGCCAGAATGGCAGACAAATCAAAGGTTCTACTCAAAGGCAAAACAACTCCCTTCAGAATTGACCTCCAAGGCATACAAACGTCCATCAAAGGACTTGTCATGAACAACATAAACTATGAAATTGTAGCAGGCATGGACTGGTTCACCCGAGTGAACCCCAGCGTATGTTGGAAAACAAAGACCATGACCATTAAACACAACAGAGTCAATTTTAATATCCTCAAAGAACCCAATGACCTCATTCTAAGAGACACAGTATTTGTCCAGGTCATAAACCAAGACAAATCAGAACGACTAACCAAAGATAGTACCCTACACATAATGAGGTACACCAAATTCAATAATATACAAACAACAAAAATCCAATGCCCAGAACTTGCGGCACTCCTAAATAAATACACCCATGTATTCAAAGAAGAACTCACTGAGCTACCCCCCAAATGGGAGGTCAAACATGGCATCAACTTATGTAAGGCCATGCCTAAACCTTCACCCCTCTACAGACTCTCTCCCATGGAGACCCAAACCCTCAAAACACACATTGAGGACAATCTAGCAAAAGGATTCATTTGCCTGTCTGAATCCCTGTGGGGGCAGCAGTGTCCTTTGTAAAAAAAAAGGAAGGCACTCTGCGTCTAGTAACTGACTACAGAGCACTAAATGCAAGCACAGTAAAGAATTAATACCCTCTTTCACTTATAGAGGATCTGTTTGCAAGACTCTCAGGAGCCAAATTTTTCTCCAAAATTGACCTCACCTCAGGTTACAACCAAGTTGAAGTAAAGAAAAATGACATACCAAAGACTGTGTTCCGTACACAATTTGGATCCTTTGAGTGTAGGGTAATGAACTTTGGGATGTCACCTTTCTTGATCAGCTCAGCCCCACTTTTTGGAATTGAGAATTTAAAAGCAAGTGATAAGCGCATAAGAGTCTAAGTTTAAACAAGGCTTTTATTAAAAAGAAAGGTATGACCAACAACAACACTAGATCCTGGGCTAAGGTGGTCCAGGGTCAGAAGCGCCCTGTCAAGGACCAACTGGCATACTTTGCCAGAACCACCAAGAAGGGACCATTTGTGCCATCTGAAGGGTGGCTCAAGTTTATCACTTCTGAACAATGGTTCCAGGACATCACCAGAGCCCTTCCCAAGTCCTTGGTCCCCCATGGGATCAGAGTCAACTTTGGAGGCAACCCCACCAAGTTCCAGGAGGCAGCCAAGGCAATAGCCACAGCTTATCCAAAGGCGGTGTCCCTTAACCAGAGCCCTCTCAAGGACTTCTTTGACCTGGGCTTCCTCTGCAAGGAGGATGCAGATCAAGCAGCGGAAGAGATCTTCACCCTTGAGGTTACTGATCCCAAGGGGAAGAAGACCCAAATAGTCCTGCCCACCACCCGCACTAGATTCAACTAGGACACCACACTCTTCATGTCTTTTGAGGCCCTGCCTTTGGACATGCCTAGAGAGGAGGTGGAATCCCAGCTTCAAGAAGGATTGTCCAAGTATGGGGAAATTGTGCAGTTCAAAATGCTGAAGAACCCTTACATGGGGCACCTGACCACAGAAAAGGCAATTGCTATGATCAAACCACATGAGAATAGCAGAATCTTGTCCATTCCACACCGTGCTACCATACTGAAAAGAGATGGTACGTTGAGTGGCAAGTTCAAGGTCTTCCCAGAGCAAACCCCGCCCATCTGCACACTTTGCTCTGCTCTTGGCCACAGAGAGGCTCTCTTTCCTACAACCATAGCAGGAGTCCAGGCCGCAGAACAAGACACCCCCAAGGAGCCCCAGCACACTGAGCCAACAGGTACCCAGACCAATGCTCTTGTAGCCCTAGCCTGGGGCACCATGGCTGAGTATGAGGTGGTCAAACCAATTATGTCGCGCCAAAAAAAAAGCTCATGCAAAGGCACAAACTCAGCCTCAGTCCCACCCAATAATGGGGCCTGAGGCTGCCCATGCAGAGGCACCTCAAACCACCCAAATGCATGTGCAAGATCCCCAGTCTATCAATGACACTGAAATGGATGGGCCAATGGAAAACTTGGCCCAGATGGAACAGGAACCCCTGAAAAACCCGGCCCAAGTTTTATTGGCTGATTCCCTGTCTGCAGAGGCCCAAGAGAACGTGCCACTTGCACAAGAACATGCCTTTTCCGCACAGATTCAATTACCTTCTGCTAATGAGGGAGGTAGACCTAGACGCAAGGCCCAGTCCAAACTTGCCGCAGTAACCAAGCCAACCCCATACACAGTGGGAGAGCCTATCAAGTCCAAGGTTAATAAAAAACCAAAAGACTCCACAGCCAATGACAATAGTGGTCCCACCGCCAGTGGGGCCACGTTGGCATAGTGGCTACTGGAACCACAATCAAAATAGGGACTCTTAACATTGCAGGATTTTCATGCCCACAGTCCCAGGAAAAGAAGAGAAATATCCTGCTTTCCCTCAAGGCAGACCTGGTTGGCTTGACTGAAGTCAACTGCAGCACTGAGGACGGGCCAAGTTTCCAGCGGCTCATGTTACCCCACACCACCATTTGGTCCACAAAATGTTGCATATGGATCAGAAGGGGATCATCAATCAAAGCAACTAACAAACAAACATTCCTTGACGGCAGACTTCTAGTGGTGGATATTGATACTGGAAGTGAGAAGTTCACTTTCACAGTTATTTACGGCCCGTCAACCAACATGGACAAAGCAACTTTCTTTACCCAGCTCAGGGAGATTGACTTCCCTCCAAATACCATCTTTGTAGGGGACTTCAACTTGTGGCTGCTTCTGGCGGACAAAGCCCCACCAGCACCACTTCCAGACCACGCTAATTGGTTTGCAGACTGGCAGCAAGGCCTGGGACTTTTTGATGTTGCAAACTTTGAAGCTGGCTACCCTGCCATAATGACACAGATCAATCCTGTGGAAACAATAGAGTTCTCTGCATCCCGCATTGACTATATATTCCTTTCACCTGGCCTAGAGGCCGTGTTTTCCCCTCAATTGCCTACAGACATCCTAGGGTTGGATCACTGACTCCTTTACGCCTCAATTAAATTTGGGGATCAGGTGGCAGGCGCCACGCAACAGTCCCAAATGATTCCAAACAACTCAAACCACCAATGGATTGGCAGATCAATAGCTGAGACCTTGAGATCAACAAAAAACACGGGCGGGGGGACCAATGGGCCGCCATTAAAGCAAATATTAAGGAACAGATTAGGAAGCAATCATCCCGTCTCATGGCGGCTAAGAGAGCCTGTGAACGCTGCATAACTAATACCATAAGACACCTCAAGGCAAATATGCCAAAACAGAAAAACGCGGGCTGGACGGCCGCCTGGCAAGCAGCCCGAGAAAAGCTGGCCAGGATTGTGCATAGCCGTTTAAATCTGGCCCGCCTCCAGGCTGCAACTTCATTGGCAATTAAGGGCAAACAACCCACCAAAGCCTTTGTCTCAATGTACAAGACAAGGGTTGCGCAGAAAACACTAGCAGAGGTTACAGTTAATGGTACAACACATTCATCAAAGGAGGGGGTGTTGGCTGCTACCCACACCTTCTACAGCAACCTGTATACCTTGGAGGGAGAACCAAATCCTACAGCCCTCAGGAAATGGTTGGAGGATGTTCCAGAAACACCCAAAATGATAGACCTTGAAAAACCAATAATGATGGAGGAACTGGAAGACGCCATCCAACTGTCACCAAAACTGAAGGCCCCAGGACCAGATGGGCTTTTGTATGAGTTCTACAGACACCATTTGCCATTATTCAAGACAGTTCTCCTTGAGGTATTTAACTCAGCCCTAAGGAATGGGTCCACCATCCCAGGGGGCAGCAATGGCCTGACAGTCCTACTCCACAAGAAGGGATCATGGGCCAAACTAAAGAACTGGCAACCTATCACGCTCCTCAACACTGACCAAAAGCTGTTAAGCAAAATCCTGGTGGCTAGGATGTGCAGGCTAATACCTCGGGCCACGCACCCTAACCAACACAGGTTTACTCTGGGCGCAATTTTTCCAACAATGTGAACACTGTCACCAATATACTGTGGGATAAAGCACAGAACGGTGTTGCTATCTTCCTAGATCAGGAAAAGGCATATGACAGGGTTTTATGGCCATACCTTGACGCTTGCCTGTCTGCTCACTCAGTCCCAGGAAATTTTAGATCATGGCTTAAATCCCTCCTTAGGGACTCGTCCATACAGGTGGCAACAGCCCATGGGGAAACAGAGAAGATCTTCCTGTCCTGCGGCCTCCAACAGGGTGACCCCCTTAGCCCTCTCCTCTACAACCTGGCCATTGATCCATGGATCAGACACCTCAGCTGTAAACTGTCAGGCCTGCGGGCACACAGACAGGAACCTTTTACAATCAAAGCATTTGCAGACAATTTTGTTGTAGGCTTGTCCTCCAAAAAAGATGTGTCCATTTTTACGAGGGCACTCAAGGACTACTCAGAACTCTCACAGGTCAAAGTGAACACCAATAAATCACAGGCCATTGTCTTGGGCAACCCAGGATTCAAAGCCCCTCTAGCCATAAAGCCAACTAGTGACCCAGTACGCCACCTGGGCGCATGGGTCAAGGTGGGGGTTTTGACACACAGGTGATGGAATCAAACATCCTTAGTGCGGTTTCACGCTCCATGTCCTCCTGGAAGTGCAACCTGGTGACTCAGATTAGCAGGGTCCAGCTAGTAAATATACTTGGATACTCAAAAGTCTGGTACACTGCACAGTTCTTCCCCCTCTCCCCAAAATTCTTCCGGAGTCTCAACAAGATTGTGCAACACACACTTTGGCAACCTTGTACCCAGCCAAATGCCACAACAAAGCTGATTGGCAACAAGCTTAGGGGTGGGCTGGGCTTGTGCAATGTGCGCTGGACCTCAGGCAGGATTTTTGGTCGCACCATGTCCATGGTACTCTCCACCCATGTGAAAGAACCCTGTTGGACCAACACATTCAGGACACAATGGGCCAGGGCTCTAGGCCTGAACCCAGCTCACAAGAAACACACTCTCAACAACTGGCTATCAAGGGTCACAACAGAGAGATGACCACAGGGGATGGACCCATTCTGGAAAGCCATTCTAGTTGAGTTCAAGGAGTATTGGAGTATCAGCTCATTCAGACCTTCAGCCGCTTATAGAGGCAGGGCAGGCCTGGTATGGCACCCAATGTTCATGGGCCTCCCCGCTCACCCTGGGGCAACCATCCCAGAACCCCCAAGGCCAGTGGTGGTGCCAGAAATATTGGAGATACTCCCTCACAACAACACCAGTCTCAAGGTAGACCTGTTCTGGCAGTACTGCCACAAGGACATGATCAATCTGAAAATGCGCACAAACACATGGAAGGTCCTCCAAAGAGTGTACCGCACAGCTGACCGCAGCAACTGCCCAAACCCCACCTGCAACAGATGTGGGGCCCTCAACACCATTTTTTAAAAACCAAGAAATTTCTTTATTGGGGGTTGGGGGTATCCATCTGGGAGCGCCTGTTACGGGGCCCCCGACACCATGACACACAGGTTCTTTGAGTGCCCCCAGAGTAGAAGAATCTGGCAAGATGCATGTACAATCCCCAGGCCTGCCCGCCCATACTCCACACCCATGGAGGGCTCAGAGGTAGACTGGTTTTTCATTGATACCCCTTCCAGAATTCCCGAATTCTTTTGTGCAGCTGTATTCCACACCGTGCTGTGGGTGATCCACTCAGCTGTCATTAAATCCTTTGCCTCCACGCCTCACCCAGCGTTTGCTCCAAACTCCCTTATAGCACACAAACTTGGGTGGATTATGAGCCAGGTCTTCTATGGTAATTTATCTAGCACAATGTGCTGGGAGCTCGCGGATGAATGGTCCTCAATCCCTGGCCTGGTCCTTTTTCCAGACCAGAATCAGGCATTCTTTGTCATCCCCAAAGCAGTCCACCCACCCCTCACCCCTCCCCTCCCCTCAAGATTTTTCTCCGGGCCCTCCAGTTTTCTTGAAGCCCCCTAGACCATCCCCCCTTTTTTTATTGATCATCCTTTTACGGCCCTATGGGCTCATTATACCAGTCAGAAATGTCTGGGCAACCTGAATAAATGAACTTTGGGATGACCAACACTCCTGAAACGTTTGTCACCATGATGAACCAAGCACTAAATGGTCTCTCAAATACATTATGCTACCTCAACAATATCACCATATTCTCAAAAACAAAAGAGAAACACCTCACACATGTCTGCAAGACACTCAATCAACTTGCAAAGCACAAAATTTATGCAAAACCAAGTAAGTGCCAATTTATGGAAAAGGAACTCCTGTTCTTGGGCCACATTGTCTCTGGCAGTGGCATCAAAGCAGATCCAGACAAAATTAAAGCCATAAATAACATGCAACACCCCAGCTCCGTTAAATAAGTTAGATGCTTTCTCAGAATGGTAGCTTACCTAAAGAAATACATCAAAGACTGCAAGAAAATAACCACACCAATCAATGACTTAACCAAGGGTAATGCCAAAAAGAAATTCATCTGGACACCGGAATATAACAAGAATTTCCAATTATTTAAACAAGCTTTGATTGAAGCACCAATCTTGCAATACCCTAATAACAACGGGTGCTACAGGCTCAAGTCAGATGCCAGTGACACCGTCGTTGGCGCAGTCCTGCGCATCTGCCAGCCAGGGCAGCAAGACTTCCTGCCAGTATGTTATGAAAGCAGAAAACTAAACAACACTGAGCAGAGATACCCAATACACAATAAGGAATTGCTAGCAATATATCATACATGCAAGAAATAGAGATGTTACTTGGAAGGACATCTAAACGTCTGAGTACTAACTGACCACAAATCCTTAATCTATTTCAAAACTCAGAACACACTTGCGCCACGCCAAGCCAAATGGATGTCCTTGCTGGAATAGCTTAACCTGTACATCCAATACAAAAAGGGGGCAGTGCTGGTCACGGCTGATGATCTCTCTAGACTATGTCAGCCTAGAGAGGATCATCCTGACCACCAGGACCCTGACTGGCCAAACCTATACAACACTGAGTACAAGACAAAGGGAAAGGACCCCTCCACACATCAACTAACCCACAATACGCTAGTAAGGAATAAAAAACATTTCCACATATCAAATGGAATGGTATACCAAATCATCAAAGATAAACACATTCCATACATCCCACTTGCACAAAGAGTTGACAATATACTAAGACACCATTGCCTGCTAGGACACACAAAGGCTAACAACCTATATCTCACACTGAAAGAGATAGTATGGTGGCTCAACCTAAACAGGATATAGTTAATGTTCTGAAAAAGGGCACAGTGTGCAAGAAATACACCAGCACAAAGGCTCTCCAGCCAACGGTCAACCCAGTACCAGACCCTGAACCATTCAAGGTTTGGGGGCTAGACATAGTGGGCCCCTTCTCAGAAACAAAGACAAACCAACATTTCTTAATTGTAGCTATCAACTTTGCCACACACTGGCCCATCTGCTGGGCAACAAAGGACCATAAAGGAGAACCAATAAACTGATTCATTAACAAAGCAATCATAGCCAACTACAGCACTCCAGACTACATCATAACTGATGGAGCAACCAAGTTATCAGGTCACATAGTAAACAGCAACTTAAAATCCAAAAACATTAAACATTCCACAACCTCTCTATACAGGCCACAGGGCATTGGCAGAGTGGAACACCTAAACGGCAGCCTTATCAGGACCCTAGAGAAAATAATGGATGGCAAAGCCAAAGACACATGGCCACTATATGTGAAACACACATTACTAGTATCCTGGGTCCGCACCAATCAAGGGACAGGCTATTCACCGTTTGAGCTAACCTACAGATACAAACCAGAAATAATTACCTGCAACAAGCAGCCATACATAAAGATCCCCCCAGGGAAACCCCCCACAGTAGAACAAGTACCAAATCTACAACACATACACCTCAACGCTAAAATAGCAGAAATAAAAAGGCTCAAAACACAAAAGGTAACCTCCACAGAGGAACCACTTACCATCAGCTCCCCCATCTGGGTTCTAGCTGACAACAGAAAGAAACTAGATTCAGTACACAGGGGACCAGGAAGAATCATCAAGTACAGACCAGATCACAACACCTATCTAGTAAAATTCCAAGGTTCCAAAACCCTAATTGTAAAGAAATACCACAGAACCCATCTCTGCCTCAGTAAAGGAGAACACCCAACCAGACTGGTTCCAACTAGTAAACAGCTCCAGGAGCATCAGGCGGCAGCCGTGAAAACAAAGCCCCCTCCTGATGCACCAGAGTAACCCCTTAAGGGGGGGTGTTGAGGGTCTGGATGTACAAGCATTCTGGCTATCACCAACCTACTTAACATCCAGCCATCACCCAATTTGGTGCCCTTCCAATATACTGTTTGACATACCGAGAATGATAACCAAGCAATATCACATGACAATCCAAGTATTCAGTGGATTGAACCCTTCCCACACATGATCAACCCCTAGGTTTGATCCAACTAAATCTCTGCCATAGCCCAATCTATATAAGTCTAAAATATTATCCAATAAAAGATACTTCTCTTCTCTCCTAATTCCATATTTGAAGCTTTCCCAAAAGGCGCTCATTATCACTACTACTATTTGATGAGTAGTAATGTGGGTGATTATTATTTGTCTGCCTTCCAAGTGATATTAGAAGGGTTTTTATAGTGTAGGCGGGCTGTGGCCAGACTTCTGTCCAGCTGCAGATAACTCTTACTAGCCAGCTTATCATCCCAAGCTACTAGTTTCAACCCCCAGAGTTGGATTCTAAACCCAAATAGTGGTTTTATAATGAGGTAATATCATATGATGTTAATTTCTCCTCTTCAGCATGGATATTCTTTGACTCAGTTGAGGCCAGCTAACTTGATATCCATTGAACAGGGTCTTGTCTTGTGCTTGGTGTAATGCACACTACACACAGGCAGTCCTCTGTCTCATTTCTTGGTGAAACAGGATGTTGTAATACTCTGTCTTTGCTGTATTTGTAGCAGTAAAGGGTACTAATTTATACAAACAGTTAGTCAGGAACCTATTTCTTAATTCTATATCTGTATATGGTATAGTGACAGCCTTTAGTTAGGACAGAAGAATTAAGGTATTATGACAAAACTAGTGCTTTATTTGATAGTGAGGTACTTATATAGTATAAGGCGGGTGAATTTCCACCAGGGGAAAGGAGGCACAGACAGAAGGACTTTCCCAATGAAGGAGAGTGGATAGACACAGTAGAAAGTCCCGCGCAATGGAACAACCGGTTTCACACGGCTTTCCTTATGGAGGTATGTAGCCCTATCTATGTTGTTCTATAATTAACCTCAGAAGTAAAGCCTGTGTCTGAAGCACATTTGATAGACAACTCAAACACCTATTTTATGAGTGTTTTAAAAGTAGTTATCCTTATTAAAACCATGTTGAGAGGAAGCAATCATGCAATTGTTTTGTCACTTGATCCCTAAGTGGATGAATTAATGTCTAATTCATTCAGGATCTGCAACATTTTACTCCACTAGATTAGACAACAGGTTTAAAATTGGCAGATGTCTCAAGATGGCAGCTATGGTGAACAGTAGCTCTAGAAGAGTTCCCAGAAGAGCCTTGAAGAAGGTGCAAGTGGTAATTCCAAAGAGGCACAAGCATACCAGATCAGTGGAGGTGGTGAAGGCAACAGAGAAGCAGGTAGTCCTGCATGATGTGGACGGCAGCTATCTGGACTTGGGGGTTCAGCTAGATCAGCTACTGGTGCCTCAGCTGGCCTTAGTGGGGACAGACCCACTGTTTGCTGCGCTGTTCCTAGTGTTGAGCAATCCCAGGGAGGTGACAGGAACTGGTTTGCAAAAGAGTAACAGAATTCATTGGCAGTTCTCCATGCAAGCAGCAAAAGAATACTTGAAGGCTCAATTGAAGAAGTTCCAATTCAATGGCCAAGTGCTCTCAGTCTTGCAACAGGGGACGGTATCCAACATAGTGAAGTCAGTTCTTTGCGCTTGGGCAACACCTGGGATTACAGAGGCTCAACCAGTCAGTTGGAAAACATATGACAACTTTGAGCAGTGTCTTTAGTGAACCTTCCATGAAGTGTTGAATTTGTACACGGTGGGGGGTACTGCTCATCTGGTACCAATAGTGATGGCTGGCAACCTTGTTCTTTGAGGGACCAACTACTGTGATATCAAGCAGGAGGAGAACATATGAGTCTTTCTTGAGTGGTCCTTGTCTTTATTCTACGGGGTGGGTGATCAGGTCCCAGTAGAGTATGCCCTTTGTGATAGTCTTCTGTGGGACTGTATCTTCTTGTGGGTCACCTTTCCTGTGGACATTGGGGCCAATTGCATGTCTTGTTTGGTGGGGGTTTGTTGCCCAATCCTTGGTCATCAGCTTTGTGGATCTGTAGGTAACCAGGTGTGTTTCCTGGCTGCCATTCAGGTGGTGGAACAGTTGGTGAGATATTGGAAGAGTCTTGTCAGTCCCTAATAAACACTTTATTCCTTCATTCTTATTCCTCATACTTTGGTGCATCACTATCATAAACAGGACAAAAAACCATGGAATTTTTTAATTAGACTTTTGTTTTTTTGGGTTGTTGTCCTCATTAGGGCTTACTCTTGATTGCTAGGAGCAGCACACATATATTGAGCATGTACTCTAGTGATCAATTGTCCATAATGGGGCCAGTCTTCTGGATAACTTGAACTGGGACCTGACAAAGGGAGGCCAGTTTGGATTCACAACCATACCCTCTATTGCTGAAGAAGTAGACTGAGTCTCCTACCAGGTAAGTGGGTGAGGCAGGGAATGTAGATGCAGCTTGTTCCATGTCCTGCAACTTATGGTTTAAGTTTACTGTGTAGGCCTCTAATTGCAAGCAAATAAGGGTTTGGACCAGCTTGTTGAGGTATGCCTCTGGGGACACAGCTAGGCTGTGCTTTACCAATGAATATAGTAAAGGGGAAGCCTTGGTTGCCAGCCATAGAACAGTTGGAAGGATGGCTTGCCAGTGGCCTGATGGTACCCAATGTTGTATGCAAAGGTGGCCGCAGGCAGGAAGGTATCCCATTCAGTCTCATGTTGGTGAATGAGCTTCCAGAGTATCCAGACCAGGCTCCCATTAGTGCGCTCTAACATGCCATTTGTCTGTGGGTGATAAGGGGTGGATAGTGTCCCACAAATTCCCATCAGTTGGTTGAGGTGGGGGATGATATAACTGGTGAAATTGGTACCATTTTCTGTCAGCAGAATCTGGGGGCAATCATGTTTGTATATGATATTCTCCAGGATGAACGTGGCTGTCACTAGTGAAGATTGGTTGGGATTTGCCTTGGCTTCTACCCATTTAGTCAGATGATCAACAGCCATAATGATGAGCTTGTTGCGACTGTTGGTAGCTGGCAGGGGACCCACTATGTCAATGGCTACAGTGTGGAAGGCAAACCCAGGGCATACAAGTCTGTGTTGGAACTTGGCAACCTTAGGTCTATTAATGTTGCAGTCATGGCAGGTGGCCAGCGTATCTACTACATCAGTGTGCATTCCTTCCCAGAAGCAGTGCTTCTGTAACAGGGCTAACGTCTTTTGTATACCACCATGACCATTAGTCTTGTGAGCGGTCACCACTAAGTCCATGCGTAGTGATGGGTGTATATAAGGTAACCAAGAGTCTCCACAAAGCTTCAGGAGTTATCCCATAGAGACCTTAGTATCAATAGCTAACTTCTTGAGAGCTCTCTGTATCTCTACCAGCTCCTCCCCCCACAAAGAAGGATTCTCCATAAGCTTATCATAGAGAATGTCAGCCATGGGGGATACTAAGGCAACAGTGGGAAGGCAGGAGAGACAGTTGTCATTCTGATGGGCTGCTCTGGCTCAATGGATGATTTTATAGTCATAAGTCTGAAGTTTGATGGACCAACATGCCAGTTGTCCTTCAGGATCCTTGAGGGTCTTCAGTCATTGCAGGGAGGCATGGTCTGTTACAACTGTGAAATGTATCCCATGGAGACAGACTCTGAATTGTTGATAGGAGTATATTATAGCCAGGCACTCTTGTTTGGTGACAGTGTAGTTTCTCTCATGGACATTAAGCATACACAAGTAGTATCCAATAGGGTGTTCAATTCCTTCAGAGTCCAGTTGGGAGAGGACACCCCCAATTGCAGTCAGGCTAGCATATGTATGAACCACAAACGGCTTGGCAAAGTCAGGATAGGCTAGCACGGGAGCTGCAGTCAGTGTTCCTTTGAGAGCATTGAAAGCAGATTATCACGCTGGGCTCCAGAAGAACTCCTTATCAGCTTGGAGAAGCTGAAAAAGAGGGTCACCCAGGGATGCAAAGTTGAGGATGAAGCGGCAATAGTACCCAATTATCCCCAGGAAGACCTGCACGTCCCGCTTATTGGATGGGATCTGCATTTGCTCAATGGCTTCCACCTTTAGAGGTACAGGGCAGAGTCCATCTTGGCTAATGATGAACCCCAAGAACTCAAGGTACTCCTTGAAGAAGTTGCACTTACGTGGCTTGAGCTTGAGATTAGCTGCAAGTAACCTCTGGAAGACTTCTTCCAAGTGCTGCAGATGATCATTAAAAGTTCAGGAGAATACATTAATATCATACAGATAGACCAGGACGCTGGTGAGTTTGAGGTCACCCATCATTGCATCCATAGCTCATTGAAAGGTAGCTGGGGCATTGGACAGACCTTGGGGCATCCTTGTGGGTTAAAATAGCCCTTGTTCAGTGATGATTGCACATTTCTCTTGATTAGCAGGGGTAGATCAATCTGCCAGTACCCACTGATAAGGTCCATGGCACTGAAAAACTTAACGCATCCAGTTGGTCCAAGGTATTGTCAATGCAAGGGAGAGGATACAAATCCTTCTTGGTAACAGCATTCAGCCGGCAGTAGTCAATCACCACACGGTTGCTGCCATCCTTCTTTTTGACAATCAGGAGAGGGGAAGCCAAAGGGCTTTTACTGGGGACTAGTAAACCAGATCCCAATAGTTTCTGGAGCTCCTTGTTGGCTATGGCATGATTGGCTTGACTACGCCATATAGATCTGAAGCAGATAGGTGGACTGCCTTGGTTGTCAATATGATGGGCAAAATCTGCAGCATTGCCTAGGTCATAATCATTCTTGGCAAACACATCCTTATACTGAGCAAAGAGATCCATGGCTTGATCCTTTTGCTCTTCAGAGAGGCCAGATAGGGAGTTGTGGCTTATGACTGCTAGCACCAGTGGTTGTTCACAGGGTAGGCCCAGCTCAAAGATGTCTAAAAGGGACAGTCTCCTGCAGGTTGTCATGCTCTTCCAGTTGTATATAAGCCAGGAGTTGGTGCTTGGAGACAACCATGGCCTCAAGACTCATGTTGGCCAAGAGTATGAGCACTTCCTTCTCACTTGGCATGAGGATGCCTGGTGCAACCCATGGTTCTAGTCTGGAGGCATTATGGATGTCAAAGATTTCTCCATTAGTACCAGCCAGTAGAGCCAGCAAGAGGTCTGTGTTGTGGATCACCTGAGAGCAAGGTGAGATAGTTGCATTACAGGAGGTGTAGACCGGGATTCCTTTGGCTTCCCCAACCAAGAGAGATAGCACCTTGACCTTCTTACTACACAGCGTATAAGCAACTGGCAGTTCTTCATCTGTGTACTCCAGGTTGATGTAGTGCAGACAGCATAAGGGCAGGTCAGAAGGGCGGTCTCCATGATAAAACATGGGAATAGAGTGGCCCAATATCCCAAATGTATGGTCTCCATGGTTGGTCACAGTGCCATACTGGACCATGAAACTAGTCCCAATAAGAATGTTGTAGCTGTTGTTTTCCAGAACTATAGCAGGAGCAGTGACCATTAGCTTCCCAAAGAAAAGAGGAAGGGAAGAATATGCTCCTTTTTCTCTAGTGGTCAGTGGCCCAGCAGTACCAAACTCTTCATGATAGGCTAGGTCTGGTGCCAGCTTAAGCTCCTTAACCAGCCGTGAGGAGATAATGTTCCCAGGAGCACCAGCATCCAGTATGACCCAGACGTGGGTTTTGTTCACTACCAGGGTGATATAGGTACAATCCTGGCAGTCCTCTCTGATCTCCACAATCTTAAGGACCTGGTGGACGCTCAGTCCCTTGAACTTCTCCAGGAAGGTGGCCATGGCAGCTCCCACAGCTGGGCTTGCTTCCTTGAGGGACTCTAGCGGTGCCGAGACATGTACTGTATGAAGCAGCTTGGCCAGTTGTTCAGCACTGTCCTCCTCATGAGTGACTTCAACACCTAGTTGAGCCAGTTGTTTGGAATAGGTTAAAGATGCTATTTTCCAAGCTATTTTGGGGATAACCACCTCAGGTCAAAGTGTAGTCCAATGAGTTTGAGTGTTAACAGTGAGGACTCAATGTAAGAGGTCCTCTTGAACTCCTTCAGACTCCACATTCTTGTGTATTGGTTGGGAGTCAAAGTCAATCAGAGAGGGTTCATTCTTAGGGTTTGCCTCATAGAAAGGTAAAGCGGCAGCCCTCTGAGCAGGTTTGTTGGGGGGCAGCAATATGGGGGGAGATGAGGGTGTCAAAATTACAAAGACAACCAAGGATTTCTCCTTGTCCTGGCTGCTTAGTAGTTTTTTGACTGATACTCATTGTCCTCCTCAATATCAGCGTGTCTGGCGTAGTCCTCCTCAGTGTCTTCCATGCCTACATGGTGTACCTTTTGGCAAGGGTTCTTACATTCCTGAGAGAAGTGGCCAGCCATACCGCATTTGAAGCAAGTATGGGGAGCGTTGTTGGCTGGGGCGGGTCCAACCTTGTCAGAAGGCTTTGGCATCTCCACAGCCACACGGGGTCTATACTCAGCTTGTTGGCAGGGGCGGCCTTCAGAGAGAGGGATCCTGAACTCCTCTTTGTAGGTGCGTAGAAGGCAAATCAGATCTGGCACAGTGCGAGCTTTGTAAATGCCTGACTTAAAAGCCAGGGATAGCTCCCGGTTGACACGTACAGCATTGAGGAGTGCTGACTGCACATCAATAAATTGTACAGCGCTCATATAAAACAGAGTTTGATCTTCAAGGTAGAACCTAGAAGTGAAGTCTTCTAGGGTTTCTTCCACTTTTAGCTTGGCGTCAGCAAAGTTCATCATGCAACCAAGAAGGGCCTCTTGGCTACCAAATTCTTCTGTCAAGGCTCTGGAACGTTGGCAAAAGTCCAGCCATTCTCAGGGAGGCGTAGCAAGATAATGGTTTGAGTCTCAGAATCCAGACAGTTGATGATTGTGGAATCCCTCATGGCATTGTCAGCGCCATAAATGGAGTTTTGGTATAGGCGTAAGAACATGGCCACATTATTCTTGCGGTCAAACTTGGGGAGATTGACAGGCTTGAAGTTGTTGAAGCCATGTTGGATAGGAGCAGGAGTGATCCTTAATGGGGAGCAGGTGAGACAGGAACAGCTGAGGGTAGAGGCAGCAAAACTAGCCTCAGAAGCATGTCAACAATTTTCCTCTTGCTGTGCTTTGCGTTCACCTTCTCTGTCCTGAGCAGCCCCAGAGGCTTTAGGAGTGGCCAGGACGTTGTCCTCAGATTCTAACACTGGCTCCAACACTTGTACAGCGTTGGGGGCCAACTGAGTGTGGCCATCATTGCTTTTGTAGCTATGATAGAACTCAGGGATGAGGACCTCTGTGGACTGTGGTGACTCTTGGAGTTGATGGACATAGCCTGTAATTTGGCGGCAATAATCTTACTGTCCATTCTATCCAATAGGCTCTGGAAGGCGTCCAGGAGAAGTTACTGCTTGTCCAGCTCATCTTGATAGACCTTGTTCTCCTGACAGGTGATATCCAAGTCATCTTCCAGGGAGGTGATGCACTTTTCACGGGTGGCAAGCTCAGCTTGGAGCAAGGCTATCACTTCCTTATCTTTCCTGGCTTGGGTCTAACTATTGGCTCTGTCATGTGATTGTCAAAGTTTGAGACAATCTTAAAGCTCTGACACAGTGTGGTAACCATTGAACAGGAAGGTAATATTGGCGCTTTGCTGGACCAGTTCCGTCTGCATCTTCTTGTAGTGATTGAAGAGCTCAAGGATGTCATGGCTAAGAAGGTGGCTAGAGGGGGAGTTGTCTGTAGAAGTAGATATGGGGTGAACAAGGGGATGGCGGCAAGGCAACAGGCTAAGACTTCCACCTCATGAGTCAGGCTTTAAACCATGGGGCCAGTCTCAAGCACATGGGTGGCAACCACACTAATCCAATTGATGTTGTGACCGTACTACAGTCACATTGGACTGTGGTTTCACAAAGAGGTTGAATTGTGATGAAAATTCATAGGTTGAAATTCAAAACAATAGGATTGGCCTTGGAGAGATTTTACAACGTAGTAATGATAACCAGGAATCAATTAGGCTGTACTAATTGAGGGCCAAAATAAATATCTGAACAATTCAGATTATGAGACTAGATATCTTAAACTGATTGATTAACTGGAAAGGTTAATTAATATATTTACCCTGGAATATGATTAATGGGGATTTAATCATAGGGCTGAAATGGACTTAACTGTGTCAAGTAAAGACTTGTTATCTTCAAACAGATTAATTAACTGGGAAGGTTAATTAATATATGCTTGGAATATAATTAATGAGGATTTAGTTATATTGTTTAATTGCCTTGACTGTGTCAAGGAGTTTGGTTAAGGTTAGCCAAAAGTAAACCCCCAAATTAAGGTTTAAAAACGCTGTTTTGGTAAATTAATTAGGTTAAAAGCGCCGCCGCACCGCCTAATTGATTTGTAAAGCGCTTCCTGGGAAAGTTCCTGGGCGCCGCGGTGGCGCCTGGTTCAAGTTTCAAAGTGTTTTAATGGGGTTTTAACGCAAAAAACTATTAAATGCAAAAAACAGCTAAATGTAGACAATGGTGTCTATACATTCAGGATTAATCAGCTGGTTCCCAGTTGGAACAAGGATAGCTTGTATCAGGAATATGTATATTCCACAGGGTTTTTGGCGCCAGAAGTCCAGAATACTTCAAGCCAAAGCAATACATTTACATGGAAATAATCAGGTGATTCTGGAATGTATTATGACACATTCTTATAGGTTAAGAGTGTGAAGATCTTTTTGGTAAAGATCTGGATTAGTTGACACTGTTATGTCATAAACCATGTGATAGGAATCCAGGTGAGATTCTGGAACTGGAGGGGGTTTCAGCCAAATGTACCCCAATTGGTATATAATGGAAACATGATAATAATTAATAAAAATGATACTTATGTGTGACAATGGTTGCTTTACCCTCAATCTTTTTATGCTGTGTGTTTTTGGATTTTAACTGAAATAAGACTACCATGGAATAAAAGAGATGATCTGCAGCTAAGACTATGGGAAGCAAAAAATGTGGAAGTGATCACTAGATGGCAACAAGTTTAACGCCAAGATTGCTTGCCTGGAATCCAAGCTCATCAAAGCTTACATAAAGGATTCCCCATCAAACTGTAAAAGAGTCAGACCGGGATAATGAAGAAGCAAGAATGAATTTCCTGGATCTGTCACAGGTGTCTACACCCTGATGGGCGAGGGTTTGTACCACATTCACTGGAACTAGCTTAGTTATTCCTTGCCTGATGGTGTCAACCCAGTGCAGCATGGTGTTCTGGGTGTTGGTAACTTCAGAAAGATATTGATTCACAGTGGTGAAAATATTTCCAAGCTCAGAGTAAAGGACCTTGAGGAACCTCTGTTGGTTGGACACCAGTACTCCCTGGTCATGCACTAGGCTTTGGATGCAGCCTAGGTGCATTCAGTTGTGGCATACAGCAGGATAAGTGAACTGTTGTAAATAGTCCTTGATATGTTTGACGGTGCAGAGATCACAACAGAGTTGGTCAGGGTTGACCTGGGAGAGGCTCTGAAATCAAACCAAGGAGTTATCAGCAGAAGGTTGCTGAATAGCCAGATGTTCAAAGCAAGCATCATTGCCAGCAGCACCAGAGTTTATGGCTTGGATGGCACTACAGATGGAGTCCTCAGAAGGAGAGGAGTTGGAATTCATCTCTAAAGGGGCAGGGGCTTGTAGGATCAAGGGTTGACCAAAAAAATAGCCTGGGGGCGTTGATGTTCTGGCATGAAGTGGCTAAGGATGGGCAGGCCATAGGAGCGCCTGCTCTTTCCCCAGCATGGGCATTGGTAGAAGTGAAGGCCGGTGCTTGGTGATAGGGGGAAGCACTGGCAGAAGGCTCAGCCAGGGGCATTCCTTCCTCCTCATTGAAAGAACTGCGGGGGTGGGGGCTGTTGGTGTGGAAAGATATGAGCGCCAATATTGTATTTGTAGCAGTAAAGGGTGCTAATTTCTACAAACAGTTAGTCAGGAACCTATTTCTTAATACTATACCTGTAGATGGTATAGTGGCAGCCTTTAGATAGGACATAGGAATATAAGGTATTATGACAAAACTAGTGCTTTATTTGATAGTGAGGTACTTATATAGTATAAGGTGGGGGAATTTCCACCAGGGGAAAAGAGGCACAGACAGAAGAACTTTCCTAATGAAGGAGAGTGGATAGGCACAGTAGAAAGTCCCGCGCAATGGAACAACTGGTTTCATGCAGCTTTCCTTATGAAGGTATGTGGCCCTATCTACGTTGTTCTATAATTAACCTCAGAAGTAAAGTCTGTGTCTGAAGCGCATTTGATAGACGACTCAAACACCTGTTTTATGAGTGTTTTAAAAGTAGTTATCCTTATTAAAACCATGTTGAGAAGAAGCAATCACGCGATTGTTTTGTCACTTGATCCCTAAGTGGATGAATTAATGTCTAATTCATTCAGGATCTGCAATAGTCTTTAACTCCATCTAGTGGAGGCGTGTCTGCTTTAGTAATCCTGAATGATTTGAACTTAATTATTTGAGCTTCTTGATCAACCAATTATTTTTATCCTTGATGTCTCAGGTATATCTGATGGTGGCCTGTCTATTATTAACCCATAGCTATAGTGATTAGAACATGGATCAGTCAATCCTGATGGATCAGGATTTCCTGACAAGAGGTATAGAATTTTTGATAAAGCATTGAAAAGCTCATACATCATGGGAAACTCAGAAAGAAGGAGATTGGGTACACAATGAAAGATAATCCTGTGAACTGGAAGGTCACAGTCCAGACTATCATCATTAACCTTTCAAACTTGGCTACTGTTTGAAGCGCCCAAAGAAACTGCTTGTTTATCCCAAGCTATAGTACTGTAAATTCAGGACCTAAAGGTAAAAATACAGGATTGTCAAATTCTTTTGCATGAACTCACCAAATTAATGGAGTAATTTTCATCCCAGAACAATTTATTTTTTATATAAAAGGATGTAAAATATTCCAGTAAGTTGGTGAGTTTATGCAAAAGAATTTGACAATCTTGCATTTTTACCTTTAGGTTCTAAATCTACAGTATATAGCAGTAAAAGAAAGAAGCACATGTGCAGAATATGGGTTCAATTTGGAATCTTGGAAGTAAACATAATCTTGGTTGGGACATGCAAATGTATCATAATATAGATTGGATCCAGCCTGATAAGGGCTGAATTAAAAAGAGACAGGGCTCTGGTGAGGGAGGACAAAAATGTAGATGCATGATCTTGCTCTTTTTCTGATGGGTTATATTAATTTATTCTATCTTATAAGTGTATATGTTTAGGCTCAATAATAGAACAATGTCTATTAATTGGCTAGTCTTTATTTATATCTGTCATGAATGACAATTCAATTATACTATAAAAAATCCAGATCCAAGAATTGAATTCTGGTTCTCAGGAAATATGGCCCGCTAGCCAAGAGGACCAAGGGGACGCCTGCCCACATTTTTTGGGCGCAAGTCTAGAAAATATTTGATGACCCACTTGCTAAGCCACAGCCAAATGTACGCCACTGAAGGCCCAGACCTATGCTGAGGTAGCCAATTTTCAAAAGAAATGAAGAATGAACCTAAAATTCAATCCTTCAATGAATGACCATTACTACCAGCCCCAGCATCAAAAATATGATCTATCTGGCCAGGCTGTATGATATTGTAATACCCAGACATGGTAGAAACTACTTGGGTAAGGTATGGCAGGAGATAGGCGAACTGGAAGCCAGTCAAGGCAGTGACAATTGGGTAGACAGTCATTAACCACCGGAAGACCTTAGCATAGATGTTGTATCTTCTGAAGCTCCCTGAAAAGTAGGTCAACACATAGTACATGGAGGTATACACCACAATGGACAGGGTGGAGTGTGGAGATATCAGGGGAGTCCAGGAACCAGTGTGGGAAGAGTTGAACTGTCCTGGATCATAGTGGTAGTCTTGTCCTAGCCCTTTGGGTGAAGGCCCAAAGAATTCTGATCCCTGTTAGTGTCCTCCAATCCCAAGGCAAGCTGTGAGTACAGCTGTGAAGATGAGGTGATTAATCTTCTTTGAATTGGAGGTGATTGGCTGGGGCAAACTAATTAAAGTGATTTAAGATGTAAGTAAGATTTAGCTTTATTGAGGGTATTAAACTCAATAATAGAACAAGCTATTACTGAGAAGGGGTCCCTTATTTATAGTGCTCCCCACTGTGCAAATTTTTGCAAATGGGAATGAAAACAAGGGATTGGAGAACCAAACAGTTTGGAAAATGGGATTGGGAATTGGGGGTTGAGAAGGTGGTCAAACTCTTGTTCTTTGACAATCTGTTGGGGGTTTAACCATTCTTGACTAGAGCCAATTATTTTTTTCTGGACATGTGGTCAGGTGGTGGCTACAACTCATGGGACTTCCAGGATCCATTTTTGTCTTGGAAGACATGGTTTGGTTGGGGTCTGGACTCAAACATGTGACCTGGGGTTCAGAATCCCATTGGTTATGGGTAGAATTGCTACTCACATTTGAAACTTGAATTTGGCCCTCTTCTGATGGGGAGAGGTTGTTCTCTAATTTTTTACTTTTTCCCAGGGACTTATTTGATTGGCTGCATTGGATGGGATTTTCTGATTGGCTGGAGAGTGGGAGCTGAGACCCAGGTGGGAGGATGAAGAGGGCTTGCTGGCGGCTGCCTGGGCGGTGGGGGGTTGGCGGGCAAGCGGGGGGCTGGTGGGAGGCCTGCTGGCGGAGGGTGCTGGTGGGTGCCTTCCCAGATGATAAATTATTATGGCGTATATTAAATTTCGTTTTTTCCCTCTGTTTGATCCCCCCCAATTAAAGGGGGAAATCCTCATTAAATTGTGCATTTTTAACAGGGGATCCCTCAATTTTTCCTCAACATGGCACTCCAGTAAGAATCTGGTTTATGTCAGGAATATTCCTGAAAGATATTGGAAATAGAGACAGAGAAAAAGAGCATTGTCACTTCTATTTTCCAGCACCAGCCAACCCAGAATTAGCTGCCCATGAAGCCTCCCCCAAATGCCAAAGTACTGTGGGGAAAATGCCTGCTATATGAAGCCCAAAAATTTTGGAGACACAAATTTTAATAGCATAAAGACCCTGCTATGATGAGAATGGTAGTATTGTCATTCTAATAATAAATTCAAATGAACCTTTGGTTCATGCAAAATCTACTTTATCTAGTTTTAGTATTTTACCATATTAACTCAAACCCCTTTGGCACACAGCCCCCTGCCACTCCCACTGACCAACCCGCAGACTCCTCACCCACATTATTCCATCCACTGGGAGCACCCTTTGGACCCATACATTTCACCAAGTACCCGCCAAACCTCACCTATTCTGAGTTTACCCTGGAAGATATACTTCTCTCTGACCTTTTGGCAATAACTAGAGTCACAGAAACAATCAGCTGTTAAGGAAAGTGATACACTATTCCACCAAGACTATTGTGTGACAAGTATAACTATCTGCCTGCATACCTGGTACCAATGACACCTCCTCCAACCTCTCAGCCTGACTAACTGCCTGCAAGAATTCACCACCACCAACTATTTCACTTCCATCCAGATGTTTGGAGTACTCTATATTACTCTCACAGGCTTGATGAATTCAATAGTGCCCAACTCCAACCCTAGGTCCTTGCTCAGTCAATCTATATATTATATTTTCAAGTTGGCTCACATCCTTTGGTGAGCATTACCCTCTGGCCTGGCGGCCCCTCTGCCTGTGTCAAACTGTGTCCCATCAACAATTGATATCCTGAAAATATCAATGGTTTGAAACATTTGGTTGAGAGCCCCTAATTAAAATATTTGTTCTGTGTTTGAAATATAAAATTATGTTCTTCTTTCTATTAGAACTGTTTTCTTTGGGGTCTAAAAATAGCTCTGGAACCTCAATGTCTGTAAAAAATAATTTGGAGCTTGTTCTAGATCTTTTGAAGTTTCTGGGTGGTTATCATGATTATTGTTGATCTTATTTTCATTCTTTGGAGCTTTGTATGATTCTAGACCTGATTGATTGACTATTTTTGATTGGTTAGTTGGAGCTGGCACTGTCTTCCAGAGCTCTTTTCTCTTGGGTTGCATCCAACTATGTCATTATTGTTTAATTAAATTATTTACTAATTGATTATTTGGGTTTAGATCCAGCTCCATACATCAATTCTATTTATGAATTTTTTAGCGTCCAGAAAACTTGATATATATGTTTTAAAAGGTATTTAAACTTTAAATATCTGGAACTGACTTTTGAATTAGGGCCCTGTGGTGTTCAAGATTCTCACACATCAACACATGTCCTGGGTTAATGCCAGGTGCCAGCTGAATGGGTTTGTCATTCTTCAGATGGGGTGATTCTTTAGGCAGCAGGCTGTACTTATACTGCATTACTGTAGCTCTTCAAGCATCTTCTCAATAATCATACAAGCATCATCTCCATAGAACATTACTTCAGCAGGTGTGAGACCTTCCTTGGGCTGATACCAGTACTGGAACAGTCTTTTGAACTCTCTTCATATGAAATTCTTGCCTATAGTAGTAATTCCCAAATGTTGGGTTAACTGGTCCCACTCTTTGCCTAAAGTTTTACTTGTAGCAAACTTTCTGCAGCTCTGGAAGTAGACATCTTCTTCACCTGGGCTAGGGTAAAAAATGTGATGATTTTTATCCATTAGAAACTATGCATAATCAGGGATAATAGATATGTGTCAAGATTTCTGTTTATTATAATAAGAAGTAAGATCCCCTTAGAAACCTTCTGTATTGTAGCCTGTTTTTGGAGGAATATATTTGGGTTACCAAGTCTTAGAGTACTTGCTTTATATCTCAAACTCCTGGTACTTGGTCTTGGGCTTCTTGTATTGGGTCTTGCACCCCTTCCTGTTGTCTTGGTCTTCTTGTGTGATCCTTTGTGTCCTTCTTTACTGGCCTTCTGATCCTGTGCTGCCCTGCTCTTAATCTTGTACTATTTCTTTGATGTCTTGGTCTCCTTCTCCAATGCCTTGGACTCCTTGCCTTGCTTCTGGCACAGGATCTTCCCTTGCTTCAACATGTTTCCCCTTAAATAGCTCCTTGATTAAGCCTGTTTTGCCATGTCAATTCAACCGTTTTCTTCTTATGTTTTACATACAGAATTTTCTCTCCTGCGTTTTTCTCAGCATTTCTCTGTATTTTCCTGTCCTCATTAATTTTTGGCAAAACTTGAAGCCACCTGTTTCTCTGCTCTTGCTCCTTGAATGCCCTGTCAAAATGTCTGGCCCTGCTTTCAAAGTTTCTCTGTACTGTTCCTGTCTGCTCCTGCTTCATTCCACTCAATAAAATCTTTAATAAATACTCATATTTATTATTTCAACTATTTTCTTATTTATTTCTTTTTAGTTATTTAAACTTCATTTATTGTATTAATTCTTTTAATTCTCTCATTTATTTATTGTTTCTTAATTATTTCTTTATTATAGGTTCTTATTTCTCTGTTTATATCATTTGTTTAAATCTTTTCTCTTAATTATTTATCTTTTTCTCTTCCCAGCCACCTTTGATGGTCTTTTCCTAGTCCTTCTATCCCCTTTTCCTGCTAATCTCCATCCATTTTTTCCACCTGAACTTCTCTATTATGCTAGTCTCTAACAATAGGCATCTCAGACTAAGGCAATAAGTCTTCACTAGTGAATCAACCTAGACTTGACCCCCAACATTAAACTACACTTTTTTCATCAGCAGCAGACACTCTCTATGTCTAACCACTGTTTTTACTCACCCAAGTGTTTTTTTGTTCTTTCAGGTGCAAAGTAGCCAAGTTTACTTCCCAGAAACCTCCAAATCACCATGTTATGAAGCTGTTTCTCTGGACAGCCATCAAAATGACAATTCTGGACATAAGCATACTTGCCTAGCAACTCCAAGACCTCCTTAAAGCTACTAGGAAGACATAGAAAGAGAAATCTTACCCCCAGCTTAAGTAAAGTTATCCAACTGCATGCTCCATGTATCAGAGAGTTGATACACTCCAAGTCTTTGGGTAAATATCTTGACTCTACAAATAAGTTAAACTCATCCTCTACAACTGAGCCAGATGGACTGAGTCTCCCAAAATCTAAAATTACAGATAAATAGTTTCTTCCAAAACTAGTTCAGTGAAATCAGCTCCACTACCAAGAAATACTGTGGGGTTCCTGGTCACCAGTACCCAAAGTGTGTACTGGGTCATAAACAGGGAATATCTTGGATTAGCTGTCATTTTCTAGTAGTGGGAGGTAGCCTGCTAGAAGTTTGTACCTAGCCTTCATAGCTGCAAACTCTTCCAGTACTTTTCTAATCACTAGGAGGGCATCCTCACCATACATTTGTACTTCAGCTGGTGCCAACCCCTCTGAGGGCCTGTAATAGTGTTGTGACTGAACCAATGAGGATCCAGTATTTGGAATTGGGGAAGACAACAGCCCAATAGAAAGGACAGGAATAATAAGAATAAGGTATTGTTTATTGTAGAATCTTGTGATTAATATACTATATGGGGAGCGCCACACGGCCACAAGGGGGTGGCATGGTGGCATGTCCCATGTAAGGATTGGAGCCAAGGAATAACTTGTGTGGGGATCAGCAGGTCAAATTGGTAGCGCTCCTAATTAGGAGAAAGTGCCTGCAATTCAATATTGCCATCAGATTGGTTCATGTTGTTAGATACGTCAAGGGGTGACTCATTGAGTGCCCCCTGTGTATTGTAAAATAAGTTGGCAGGCAAGTCCTGAAACTCAGTTGCAACACCCCCCTTGCCCCCTTCTTGTTGTCAGACATCAGGATCAGAGTCTGTGGAAGATCTGGGAAGGTCCGCACAAACAACCTTTATGTGGGGATGGCGCAGCAGGGGCTCAAGCAATTGTGGTGGAGCTTCTTGGTGTTTCCTTAGACATCCTCAAGCTGATAGGTATGATTGTCATAGACCTTGGCTATATTGAAGGGCCCTAAGTGGTTGGGTTCCAACTTGTCCAAATTGGGGTTGAGGGTGGAGATGGGGTCACCTATAGTGTACCTGGCTTCAAGGTGCTTTGTCCCTCCTTCAATTTGTTTGTGTTTAATCTCTCAGGCTTTGGCACACCATTGGTTTTGGGATGGAGTTGTCAACAGGGGGCTTTCCGGGAACTGTAGACTGTAACTTCCCCTGCTCAACTCCTGTCAGACTGTCAGGCGTTCCAAAGGCCAGTGCGCTGGGACTGAACCCGGTGCCTTGGTTGATTCTTGCTTTTAAAATAAGTAGAGTGGTGGGAAAGTGTTCAGTCCACGCAGTATTGGGGTGCTCATGTGAGAGCTTGGTGATCAGTTGAACCAGTGAGCTGTTTAATTGCTCTACGCACCCATTGGCTTGCAGATGATAGGGGGTGGTAACTATCCATTGTAGAACATTCTTGGCACAGTACGCCTTCATTACCTGTCCAACAAGTTTGAGGCCACCATCTGTGATGAGGCGTTTGGGCTGCCCAAAGCAGGCCAAAATCTCCTTGCCAATGAAGCAGGCGATGGTGGTGTGGTTAGTTGTTGCTCAGGCCACTGGCCAGCAAATAAGGTAGTTGATGGCAGTTATGATGTATTTCTTTACCAGTATGTCTTCCAGGAGGAGATCAACCACATCAAGGGCCCACTTCTCAAAGGGTTCCATGGCCTTGATGGGCAGGACAGATTTGGGGGGGGGGGGTGCAGGTTTGGACGTATTATTTTTGCACAGCACACATGTTTTGAGGAGATCCAAGATATCTTGACACATACACAGCCACCAAACCTTTTGTTCCATGATCTCAAAGAGGTTGCGTCCTCTGATGTGACCAAGGTGCGGTGGTAATGCAATATTGTGTTGCCTTATTGTGTGGTGGGGATGTAAGGCGTCTTCTCACCTGTTTCTGCCTGGCAGCAGACGTTGCCAGCATTGGTGATGAACTGAATTTCATTGTCCTTCAGTTTGGAGATGGTTACCAAATTAAGGCCTTCATAGCAGGTTGCTTCAGGGCGGAGATAAAACATTGGCCAATCTGGGTCTAAGCCATTGTCTTCAGTGATGGACGCCACATAGAGTTGTGAGAGGGCGTCAGCTGTGACAAGTTCCTTCCCAGGTTTGTACTCAATGTGCAACTGGTAGGGGGATAGACGCTTGACCTAGCCTGTTTGGCAGTGTGTTAAGTGGGACTGTGTGTTGGAAATACTGGAGTGACTTGTGATCTGTCAGGACGTGGGGTGGAAAGGTTGCCCCTTCCAGATAACAGCGCCATTTCTCAACACAGTGCACAATTGCCGCCAACTCTTTATTGTGTATAGGGTAATGTTGTTCTGAGTCAGTAAGCTTCCTGGATTTGTATGCCACGGGGAGGAAGATGCCTTTGTCTGTTTCTACCCATAGTACGCCCCCTATGGCCCTTTCAGAGGCGTCAGTCTTGAGTTTGTACTGGCGGTTCTGATTGGGGAACTGCAATACAGGTGCAGTTATAAGTCTCTGCTTCAACGTCTCAAAGGCTTGATCTCTGGCAGGGGTCCAGTGGAAGTGCTGTTTAGTGTTCAGGAGCTCAGTGAGAGGTGCAATAAGTTCTCCACAATTGGGAATGAATTTATGCATGTAGGCAACTATGCCCAAGAAGGTACACACCTGACCAACATCAGTGGGAGGTGGCATACTAATGATTGCCTTGATTTTGGCAGGGTTAGGCTTTATCCCTTGGGTAGAGATATTGTGCCCAAGGAACAGCAACTCTGACTTGAAAGACTCACATTTTGAGGGTTTAGCTTTTAGCTGGTTTTTATGAAGGGTGTCAAGGACAGCACAGAGGTGTTGGAGGTGCGTGGTTTGATCTTGATGAAGACAATAATTTTGTCAAGGTACACAACCACAAATTTCCCATTAATTCATCAAATGCTTTGTTCATCAACATGGCAAAAGTGGAAGAAGTGTTGGTCATTCCAAAGTTCATGACCCAACACTCAAACAACCCGTAGCGTGTGCAGAAGGAAGTTTTTGCCTCATCCTCTGGTGCGATGCGGACCTGGTTGTATCCTGTGGTGAGATCAATTTTGATAAAGACCTTTGCATCTGCAAGTGTGTCAAACAGGTCATCAATCAACGGCAGGGGGTACTTATTTTTTACTGTCACCTCATTTAGGGCGCGGTAATCTATGACCAGGCAAAGGGACCTGTCCTTCTTGGCTACAAAGAAGAAAGTTGCCCTGCATGGAGAGAGCAAGGGGCAAATGAAGCCCTTGTCAAGCGCGTCCATGAGGTGCTGGCGGAGGGTCTCATATTCTTTTGGTGTGAGACAGTATATGGGATGTGCTTTAGGTAGCAACCCTTGGATTTATACAGTGTGCTGGATCTCCTGGGGAGGAAGTAGTTGTTTGAGTGTTTCACTGAAAACGTCCTTATACTCCTTGAGGAGTGTGGCAAGCGCTGGTGAAGGTAAAGTGGTCAAGGGAGGGGCTGCAGGTGGTTCAGCGCAGATGACTTTAACTGAGCACTGATTGAAGTCTAGTCCCCCCTTGAAGTTGTACAGGCCTGTTTCTGTTATTCTGACAAAAACAGTATTGTGAAGAAGCTTGCTCATATTGACAGGATAGATATGAAAACCCACCCCGTTTTTATTGAGAGTGATGACAGAGGTATCCCAGTCAATGTAGGGACAGTTGTGACAAAGCCAGTCAAGGCCAGCAATTACATTATGGCTAAGCCCTATCATTATTGGCCCAGAGATCTTAACCTGGATGTTCCCCATTCTTGCAGAGAAGGGTACCATTTCATGGGTAATTGTTACTTTACAGGAGTCAGCTACTTATACTGCCTTGAATCTGCTTGGCACGCGGTCTAACTGTTGAAAATCAGCAAACACCTGGTCAACCATGGTGTGATTGGCCCCAGTATCCACCAATAGTTTGTGGGTATTCCCACAAAAACAAAAGGGATGAGCCAAACAGGTTACTTTATTGAGAGAGTGGCTTTCTTGAAGTACAGGGTTGTCACTATGAACCTGGAAGACATCAAGGGTTTCAGCTTTGTGTACATTGTAGTTTCAGGGGTTCTTTGCAAGTAGGGATTGAGATGGGGTCAAGTGGGGTTTTAGAACCTCTTGTAGCTATAACCCCCAGACTTTTCCCTGGTCCTCAATTAGTGCTAGCTGGAGTTCCCCCTTGCAGGGTTTTTAATCTAATTTTCTGGCAGGCAGGGCTGGTGGGAGCCTACTTGGTTGTGGGCACTGTCAGGTGTTGCACAAGGTTGAGGTGGAGCATCACTTGTATGGCAGAAGCCCATTGAAGCCTAATTGTTGGCCTCCACAATGGCTTTATAACAGTCATCAATGGAGGTGCAAAAACCTACGGGGACCCACTTACAGATATGGGCTTGAGCCCATTGACTATCAAAGTCAGAAGTATGGTGTTCCTGTTAGTCACAGCTTTTTAGGGTGGCAGCAAGAGCTTGTTGCAAGGCGGCAAGGTATTTGGGAACAGACCCAGTCTGTTTAATTGCTAAGAGGGGAGTTCCCACCACAATAGGCAAGAAGGTTTTGCTGTAGAGGGACTTTGCGGTGTCCCTGAATGCCGGCCAGGTGATCTCAATTTCTTGACTGGCCCAGTTGATAAACCACACTGTGGCGGTGTGACAGAAATAGCTGGATAATATGAAGCTGTTTCTAAATGATGGGGAATTACCACCCAAATCCACATAGAATTGATGATTAACCACCAACGCGGCTTTAAATATCTTTTTGTAAAATTTCCAATTGAAACTCCAGGATTAAGTAGAACAATCAATCCTAACCAGAGTAAACCAAGATAAAGGACCTGGGAAAGCATCAATGCATCTTTAGCATAGAATTCTGGGCATTGAGAAGTGACACAATTTTCATTTTCCAGAATGGGGGGAGGAGCTACAAAATCAGCTGGCATGAAATTAAAATTTTGCGGCGCCAACAACAAAGTTCCGGATGCTGGGCCCCATCTTCCTGAAATTATTCTGTTCAGAATCAGATTGTACGGGATATACTGCAACAACCCATGCACAGGATGCATTTTTAAAATTTAAAATTAGAGCTTGGGATAATTGATTTTTATTGAGTAAATTTAGAAGGGCTCAACTCTTAGAGTTGAAACAGGGAAAATTATTCAATATATACCAGAAAAATTGACTAAGCAATACCACTTGAGTCTTGATCTCCTATTCCTTTGGCATCTTCAAGCAAGTATCTAGACCAGGCTGCAAAGAACCCTTGCGTGACCAGTTTCTGACAACCATGCCAATTAATGAGCTTATATTGGGTGACCCTCATATTACGTTGATTTATCAATGTCAGTTTACAAGGGGGAGCTGGTTTCAGCTGGCAAATGGGAGCAGCTGTGACCCATTTTTGATTGAACATTTGGTTTAAATCCGTTAACTTGGTCAATTTTGATATAGGTTTTCTGGCCTTCCGTGCCTTCTTACTTGGACAGACAATACCCGGCATTATGGAACCTACTGTGAAAGGCAGGCCCTGTAAGGCGCCCAGACGCAGTAGCAACCCACATGGGCTCAGGTACTTGGCAGATACAGAGGTGGATCTTGGTTGAGTGAAGCCAACTAACAATGTTGGCCCCTTTGACTCCACCTGCAAAGGATTCCAGCTGGAGGTTGAGCATGCGCTGTGAAAGGTACAACTGGGGCAGGGTGACAAAATGCCATACTGTCCAAGGAAGAGTTAATTGTACACTCTTGTAAGAACTAGCTGATCTTGGTAAATAATGTACCCGTCAGGGATGTCCCCCTCTGGGATTGAAAGGAAGGTCTCTTGATGGGGAGTAGCCATACGTCCTGTACTACGTCCTTTCTTAGAAGGAATTTTTTCTTTAGGTAGGTTGTAAACCTACTGCTGCTACCACTGTTGCAACTGAACCAATGAGGATTCAGTATTTGGAATTGGGGAAGACAACAGTCTAATAGAAAGAACAGGAAAAAAAGAATAAGGTATTGATTATTGTAGAATATTGTGATTAATATATTATATGGGGAAAGCCACACAGCCACAAGGTGGTGGCATGCTCCATGTAAGGATTGGAGCCAAGGAATAACTTGTTCAGGGATCAGAAGGTCAAATTAGTAGCACTCCTAATTAGGAGAAAGTGCCCGCAATTTGATATTGTCATCAGATTGGTTTATGTTGTTAGATACTTCAAGGGGTGACTCATTGAGCGCCCCTGTGTATTGCAAGATACATTGGCAAGCAAATCTGGAAACTTGGTTGCAACAACAGTCCTTCAACAACCTAGTAAATCCATTTATTATGAACTATCTCCCCCTATCTGTCATCTCAAGATGCCTAGTTAATCTCTCCCACTCCTCCTGGGAAGACTTATTGGTGGCAAATCTTCTACAACTTTGACAATATGTATCCTCCTCCCCTTGAATAGGGTCAAAGATATGTGGTAACTCACGCATAGGGCTTGTCTCTATTACTGGAAATTTTGGCAGGGGTCAAAATAGGCTTTTATTCACTTTCATAAGGAAGATCCCCTTAGAAACCTTCTGATATACTTTCCTGGGTGTGGGATACAATTAGGGTTTGCCAATACTTGGAGTCCTCCAACAATCTCTTGAGCTCCTGCGCTTTGCTCTAGTTCCAGTTTCTTATTCCTAGCTCCAGCTCCTTAGTCTTGAGATTCTGCACATTTATCTTGTTCTTCAGCTCCTTCTGTAGTCCTTGTGTCCTTTGTAATCCACTTGATCCAGTTCTTAAAAAGCCTCAGATAGCTTCCCCTTTAATAGCTCCTTGTTTCAGTTCAAAATTTTTCTCAGAACTCTGGTTTTACAAGGCTTAAACTATCCAGTTTCTCTCTCTATAATATATTAATCTTTTTTTACTTACTTCAGCCAATGAAAGCCCTGGATTTTCTGCTTCTGAACCTCATTTTTAGTCTTTAACTCTTCAGTTAAAGCCCTTAAAACACTGATTAAATACACTCTGACTTTCAGCCAATCATACACCTTGATTCAATGTTTTTGCCAAAAGGTTTATCCAAATGACTTGCTCTTGACTATGGGTTGAACCTTAAGCTGTCTTGCTCCAGATAAATAATTGCTCTGTGTTTCAAATGGTTTTGCCATAATTCCCGTCACGTTTCTCTGGCTTCTCAAGCGCTTTTGCCTATGTTTTACATAGGGGATTTTCAAAACCTCAATTCTTCAATGTTTCTTCAAGTTTCCCCGCATTTTCTTCAAAATTTCACAGTTTTGAACTTGCCTGTTGCTTGCCTTTTGCTCTCCTAGTTTAATTTGGAAAAATTTGCTCTTTCGCCTTTACAGTTTCTCTGTTCTGTTTCCAGCCTCCTTCTAGCTTCTTCCCACTCAATTAAATCTTAATAAAAATACAGTTTAAATACTGTAAGTTATTTTTTCCTTCTTTTTTTAAATAACATGATAATTAATTATTACTTTATATTATATTATTGGCAGTATTAAATCATTATTTCACTGCTTCTTTCTTAGTATTTTCTCTTTCTCAAAAAACCAAAACCAACATTCTAGCTCTTGTATTTAGTCCAGCTAGTCCTTCCAAGCCGTTTTCAAGTTTCTCATCTAGTCCTGTATCATCATCTTCTGGTCCTTCAGCCATTTCTTAAACCACCTCTTCTAGTTCTTCAATCTAGCCAGCAGTCAGTCCTTCTCAATCATCAAATAGCTCATTTCATTATCCAAGCAGCTTAAACCAGTCTCCCAGATACTCCTGCATCCTGCTCTTTTGGTCCTCTGGCTATTCCTGATTTATGAACAGCTACTTCTGCATCATGATCTTCCAACTAATCACTCCTGCCTCACAATAAGCTATTCCTTTGTCAGTGCCCAGAATGCCCTGAACAGTCAGCTGGCCTGCCTAGAGGTGAAAAAAACCCACAGCTTGGGGACCCTCACCAAGTATCTCCCAGGGCTAGAACACCCCCTTTCCACTAGAAAATGGCCCAGGATTTGAGAGGCACACAAGCCTCAAATTCCTGGCTTCAATCTTATTATCAAATTTAGGCCACTTGTTTATTGGGAAATGGTACATTGGGGGCAGAATTGTTCAATTGCGCAGTTGGACGCTCAATTGATTGTGAAAACTATAAATAACTGTGGTACCTTGGCATGCTACAGTTCAAGAAAGGTTCATGTTATAGCAACCAATGAGCACTCACCCCCTTGCCCAAGTACGCAAATTCCAGTGAAAATTGTAAATTCAACTCAAATTAATGCCATCAATTCTCTGGTGGCACAAAAGGCCACATAATCTCCAGCAAGTATAAGTAGTGAGGGGGAGAAGCCCTCCTCACTGTTGAAATCTTAATAAAGCAAGTTTATGCCCAGAAATCATTATCTTATTGCAGGAATTGTCTATTTTTGCTCAAATTTAGTTATTCTCTTTGCGTCTATTCAGGAATCCAAAACACAATATAAACTTGCATATCCATATCCTTCTGGTTATACTCCTGCTGCTCCAGTCAACCCACACTGCGCTCTTGACTTGGAGTATTTCCACCCCCACCATCTGGATCTGCCACCTGCTATGAAGGAGATTTCTACTGCTCCTCCCCTCTCCAACGCGCCTCCTGCCCAGGACTTCAGTAAGTTGGGGTTTGTTTATATCACAGTATTAGGGCTGGCCAACTAAGTTGTGCCCCATACTGGGAGTTGGCGCTCCCTAGCTACTGCTGTCAACTTCCTGGTCTGTATTGCGCCTATTGTGTACTTGGTCTTTCAGGCCCAGCCTGCCTCCCCTGTGGGAGTCCAGCCAGACTCTGGTATGGGCCGTGACAGTATGTCAACCATATCTAAACTAGTAAACCTGGGCCCTTTTCTTCTTTGATTATAGGGACATCTTGTATACTTTTATTTTTTGACCTCAGCTTACTACCTAAGACAGTATTTGACCAAGAAAAGAACAAATGCCAAGAAGAAGTTATCACCAAGCCATCTCAGGTCCATACCATGACAATCTCCACTTTAAACCAGAATACTGCTGCCCCCACAATTTTTCCTGACCTGCCAAAAATAGACTTGGCTGGCTTCAGAAAAGGAATGGTCATGATAAGCGCCCTGTTCCATGCCCACCCCAAGAGCTTCAGAGACAACGCTCAGAAGGTTATGATAGTGGCTGCCCAAATGAAGGATGACGCCAGAGAAACCTTCTTGACCAACCTCAAGGAAGACCCAGACCTCATACTCTCCTACAACCAATTCCTGGAGAGAATGAACTCTGTAACTACCCCCGCTGGGGCCAAGATCCAAGCCTACATGGGTCTCATCTGCCTGAACCAAGGAAGGGACAATCTGGAGACCTACATACAACAATTCCTACGTCTGGCAGAGGCAGCCAAGATTCCTGACAACATATCATATCTGCATTTCAGAAACGGTTTAAACCCACACCACGCCAGCCTAATGAGACACCACCAATGCAACCTCCCCAAAGACAAGCTCCTGGCTATTGCCAGAGGCATGGACTTCAGCCAACCACAAGGATACCACGCTGACCAACCCCAGAACAAGCAAACCCCTGGTGCAAGTAGGCCCTGTTTGAACATGGCCCCCAAAAAGTACCAGTACCACATCAGAAGTGGGCTATGCTTCTATTGTCACCAGAGTGGCCATTTATCCAAGGATTGCACTAGCTGCTCCAACAGAGCCCAAGGAGCCACTATCTCAGCAATAAACAATGCTTCTCAGTCTTATCCTATCATTGACACTAATTTATGTTATCATGACTATGAGGTGAACACTGTAGCCCTCCTAGACAGTGGGGCAACCCTCAATTACATGGAAAATAGTCTAGCTGAGAAACTGGGTGTACTAATCCAGAGAAACTCTATACTGGTAACCTTGGGTAACAAGACAACAGACCTGTCCCACAAATGCAAAGAGTCCATCTCCCTGAAGCTAAATGGGAAACTCCTGCCCACCAGATTCCACGTCATGGAGAAGCTCCCCAAACCTGTAGTGATAGGATTTGAATGGTGGGTTGACCACCAACTGAACCTAGACTATAAGAGCCATAAGTTGACTGTCACTCATGAGAGCCAAACCTTAGAGGTTCCCTGCTTGAACCCTCAGCAGACCCCTGAGCTAAACAACATCACCATGGAATCCTGCAAAGCTGAGATCCCAAAAATGTTTGAAGCCTTGGGAGTCTGTCTTCTCAGAAGAAGAAGCCACTGCCTTGCCTAAACACAGCCAGTTTGACCACACTATTGACCTCCTCCCCAAAACCCAGCCTAAGCATGGACCTGTCTAAAGCTGTAACATGAAGGGACAAGCCGCCTTAAGAGAGTACTTGGACAAGATGTTGAGGAAGGGATATATACACGTCTCCAAATCTCCTTGTTTGTCCCCTTTATTTTTTGTTAAAAAGAAGAGCAGCAAACTATGTCCTTGTGTCAATTACCAGGACCTAAACAGCATCACAGTGAAAAAAGATACCTTGTACCCAATGCTGAAGACCTCTTCAACCAGCTTTAAGGAGCCAACATCTTCTCAAAGGTTGATTTGAGGGATGCCTTTAACCAGATATGGATCTGGCCTGATGACAAATGAAAGACCGCCTTCAAGACTAGGCAAGGTCTCTTTGAATACTTGGTTATGCTGTTTGGGTTGTGCAACGCACCCAGAACCTTTCAAACTATGGTAGATGTGGTCTTGGGAGGACTCAAGGATCAGTGCTATGTAGCCTACTTAGATGACATCCTCATTTACAGTCACTCCCCTGAGGAACATGTTAAACACCTTCAAGCTGTCCTACAATGCTTCAAGGAACACAGACTCTTTGTTAAACTCCAGAAATGTGATTTCTTCCAAGAGGAAGTAGAGTTTTTGGGGTACAATGTACTGAAAGGAGGTTTTGCAATGACATCTGATAAAAAATAGCTGTGACGTCATGACCTGAACCTAAGAACCGCAATAAGGTCAGAAGTTTCCTGGGCTTGGCAAACTTCTGCTGGGAATTTGTCCAAAATTTTTCTTCAATCTGGTGCCCTTGACCTGCCTTACCTCTGAGAAAAACCCCTTTGTGTGGGATGACGCCACCAGATCCACCTTTGGGTTGCTAAAGAACGCCTTTGTTTCCGCTCCTGTCTTGGCAATGCCAGTTTATGATAAGCTTTCATTGTGGAAACAGACGCCTCTGACTTTTCATTGGGGGGGGTTGTTTCAGGAGGGGCATGATAGTAAGCTGCACCCTGTAGCTTACTACTCAAGGAAGTTCACTCTGCCTGAGTTGAACTACCCCATCTACAATAAAGAGATGCTTGCTATCATCCAGTCCTTGAAAAATTGGAGAAGATACTTGTGTGACGCCAACCACTCAGTGAGAATCATGAACAATCACAAGAACCTGAAATACTTCTTCAAATCACAACAACTGAATCAGCGTCAAGCTAGATGGGCCCTATTCCTAGCAGATCACAGCTTATCAATCAGCTATAAGCCTGGCAAGATCAACATTGTACCTGATGCCCTAAGCCAAAGAGCAGGCCTTTTTTCTAGCCCCAAAGAGATTTAGGAATTCAACACTAAATTCTTGCTGTCCCCAAACATGATTGAGCCAATGCTCTTATTCCTGGGACTAGCCAGTAGAAGAGAAGAAATCCAATTAGCTCAGACTGTAGACCAGCACTGCATCTCCATAATGGAAGACTTAAAGAAAGATATCAACAGTTGATAATACCAAACAGGTTACTCCCTACATGAAAACACCCTGCAGCTACACAGACGCACCTACATGCCAGAAGGTCCACTGCACTTAGAGATAATGAAGGAATACCACAACTCCCCCATGTCAGGACACCCTGGGCTTACAAATACTATCAAAGGGATCTAGAGAACCTACATGTGGCCCAGAATGAAGCCATAAATCAAAGGATACCTCAGTGGTTGCAAGACATGTGGATGTACCAAGCCTAAGCAAGGAAAACCAAAAGAATTACTACAACCCCTTCAGATTGCAGAAGGCCCTTGGAAGTCAGTATCCATGGATTATATTGTGGAGCTACCTAATTCAAAAGAATTCAATGCCATCCTTGTAATTGTCAATTTTTTCACCAAAATGGCTCACTTCATTCCAACAACAACTAAAGTAGCAGCAAAGGAAACTGCCACCCTATTCCGGAGCCAAGTATTCATGAACCACGGACTTCCATAATTCACCTCCAAGTTTTGGGCCCAAATCCTAAAGGACTTGGGAATAAAAAGATTGTTGTCTACTGCATATCACCCCCAGAGCAACAGACAGACCAAGAAAGTAAATCAGGTCCTTGAACAGTACTTATGATGCTACGTTAACTTGGAACAGAACAATTGGGTAAACCACCTACCAATGGCTCAGTTTACGTACAACACCCAATACTACAGCTCCACTGGTATGTCCTCCTTCAAAACCAACTACAGATTCAACTCCACATGAGATACCCCCCACAGAGGAAGCCAATAACCCCAAAGGACAAGACTGGGTCAGCAACATCCACACATACCAAGAAGAATGTGCCAAGAACCTGAGAAGAGCAGAACAAGTATACAAGAATTTTGCCAAAAAGAAACAATGCCATGTCCCCCAATTGAAGTAGGAGACCTTGTGTACCTCAGTGCAAAGAACATCAAGACCACTGCCCCTTGCGCTAGCTTGAGCCCCCAACAAACAGGTCCTTACAAGGTCTTACAAGGCATTGGTACCATAGCCTACTGATTATAACTGCCCCCAGATGGAAGATTCACAATGTATTTCACCACTACCTGTTATCAAAAAAGAAAGGAACTTCTCACCTGCACCAGATAGTGAGAACAGCTCCCTCACCCATCAAAATAGGAAGCTTCACAGAACACAAGGTTGAAGTCATCCTGGGACACAAACTCTGATACCAAAAACTTCACTTCCTGGTCAAATGAAAAGGGTACCCCAATGAAGAGAATACTTGGGAACCAGAATCTAACCTGGAGAATGCCGCCACTCTGAGGAAGGAATATAACTCTTGGGATAAAGAGTCAAGCTCTTCAATCTTGACTATGGTAGGGGATGATGTCAGGGCCCAGAATGCCCTGGACAGTCAGCTGGTCTACCTAGAGGTAAAAAAACTACAGCTTGGGGACCCTCACCAAGTATCTCCCAGGGCAAGAAAACCCCCCTTTCAACTAGCAAATGGCCCAGGATTTGAGAGGCACACAAGCCTCAAATCCCTGGCTTCAATTCTATTATCAAATTTGGGCCACTCATCTATTGGGAAATGGTGCATTGGGAGCGTAATTGTTTGATTGCACGATTGGACACTCAATTGATTGCAGAAACTATAAATAACTGTGGCACCTTGGCATGCTGCAGTTCAAGAAAGGTTCATGTTATACTGTAAATTCATAACCTAAATGTAAAAATGCAGGATTGTCAAATCCTTGGTCCAAATTTCAAATCACTTTTGTGGGATGGCCTTTTTTAATTAAATTGATTTTTTGAGTATTTATTTGAATATTTGAAAATGTGGGAACTCATAGGCACTTTGCAAAGTTCAAGTCAGACTGCATATTTCTGATGGACAAAATGAATTAACTGGAATCAGATTTGAAGCTTTCAAATCCATCAACCATTTTCATTAAGTTTACTATGCTTTTTGAAATTACAGGATTTTCAATTCCATGAACCAAATTTCAAATCACTTTTGAATGGCACTAGTAAACTCAGATATCAATTGTGGGAACTGGAATCCAAATTTAATGTACAGTAAGCACACTAGGAAACATCAACCCAAATCAAGAAGCTCCACCACAACTAAAATCAAATGAAAAATTCAATCTCAATAACTATGTTTAGACATAAAAAGTGATTAAACTTTAAAATCATCCAAACCCAGAAAGTATACAATATTAATCACTTCAACTCACGGATATAGAAATTCTGTTACTATTCAAGGCTAACTCAAGAGAAAATAACTACCCACAACTAAACCAATAAATCCAAATAAATACATATTTAATCTAAAAAATATATTTTTATTTTATTTTTATGGACTGTCAATCACATTCCCAACCAGCTCCTGCACCAGTCTGCGGGGCGGCATGTCCACGCGGGCGTCCCAGAGGGTCCAAGAACAGACCCAGAACCCAACTTGAGGGGAGTCATGCCAACACATAGGGCTCCCAAGGCCTCATTACCAGTCAACCACCTCCCACATACCAAGCCCAATCAACCAGTCTCAATCCAAGACAGAAGCTGCTCTCAAGGCCTGCAACCAAAGTCTCCTACGCCAGGGTCACTGGGAACACTGAGTTACTTACACCTCCACTGTGTACCCAGTTTTCACCCGGCACCGCACTCTTGATCCAAGAGTTGCTACTTCCTGCCACCACGTTTTTGATACCTCATAGGAGCCATTGACCACCACCAAAGAGCCATCTGTACCTGTGCATTATGCCATCATTGACGGCGCCAGTTCAACCAAGCGTGATCCCACCTTCTACACAAAGGTCCTCATCCCCTGTGTCAAGCCTGCTAGCCAGGATGCCGCGGTACCTGCCAAGGGCCGGCATTGGTTGAAAGATAGTGAGTGTGAAGCTCTCCTCAACTGCTTGAACGGGGGAACAGCGGTTTGGGATATTGCATCCCAATTTGGTGTCACAGCCAGATACATTGCTGACATCAACACCAAGTATGGCAACACCAGGAAAATTGAAAAATCTGCCAAGGCTAAGTGGCAGCCCAAACTCTTGCAGCCTGTGCATATTGACGCAATAAAACAGTGGGTTACCAAGGATTGTCACCTGGACTCACTTGCTGTCCAATCAATTCTTGCCACAAAGTTTGGGCTTTCTGTTTCCAAAACCCTTGTTTACAAAGCAATGGTTGATTTGAGCTTCTCCTGGAAAGTACTGGGAGTTTTGCTGTTCAACAGAAACAATGAGAAGACCATCAAGGATTGATACATTTATGCCAAGTCATATCTGGCACTAAAGGAGACTGGGAATGTCCAGTTCTTCTACATCAACAAATCATTGTTTTCCTCCTTGCTAAGGTCTAGGCATGGGCGGGTCAAGAAGGGGTCAAGGACGGTGTAGCCCATTGTGCAGCTGTTTGCTCCCAGACCTATTCCATGGTAGCGCTTCTTGGTCCTTGTGGGTTGGACCAGTATCAGATGATCAAGGGTTCCCATAATAGCAGGACATTTCTTGATTTTCTCTAAACTGTCAAGGAGTATCTCTGGATTAATTACCACAGTATAACCAACATTGTTGTGTTGGATAATGTCAGGCTCCACAAAGTGGATCTGGTTGTGTCTGAGTTCCTGCCCATCTACAAAAACAGTCACACCTCCAGCCACCAGCTTACCAACTGTCCAATGAGACTTCTCTTCCTCCTGCCATATTCTCCATTTCAGAATCCAATTGAGGAGGTCTTTGGGTGGATCAAAAATAAGGTGAAGAAAGGCCTCTATCAGGACACTAAGGATCTCTTCAACATCATTGAGGTCAGTCAATTTGTAATGCCACCCAATGTGATGGCGGCTTTTTATGAGCACTCAGAATCCTTCCTCCCCAAAGCCCTGGCCTCTGAGCCAATCAGATAAATGGGCACTCTGGGTTTTATTTGTTTTTATTTTTATTTTTATTTATTTTGTTTTTATTAGGACTCAAAGATTATTATTTATATATAATGACGTGATGTTTGATTGTATTATAGACATATAATAATCAGTAAAAAATATAAGTAAAATTAATTATACTAGGTTGAGGAATATATTTTTATTATAATGCACTAAATATTATATTGACTGTTGCGCTAACAAATAAATAAATAAAAAAGATAGAAATAAATTAATTTTATTTAAATAATCGTGAATCCTAGTTGGTACTCTGGCTTTTTTAAGCCACAAATTGGACCTTGCAGGTCATCATCTGATCCTTATTAAATCAGTGCCACTATAGCCACACAACACGACCACCAATGATATTTATGTATTGCTTACTAATTAGTACTTAGGACGCGGGTCAAGCATATCAAATATATTTATCAAATCTCATTACAAGGGAAAGGTAATTTGAGTTCTAAACAATCACTTGTTTAGAACATAAGTGGAGCAGGCTGTCTGTTGCGGATAAATTCAGTTCTCAATGTTTAACTATGTAATAAAGGAATCCGTACTCAACAAGCTAGTAAATAAAAACATTTTTTATTTTTCTATTATTTGACATGGTTGCAACTATAACTAATGCTTGGAATATATTTAGATATATTACTATTATAATTCACCTATTAAAATTAAAATTAAAATATTAAAAAGTAAAATTATAATTATAAATCTTAAAATCTATCTATTAAAGTTTAAATATTTGAAATTTAACTATTTTTATTTAATTGTGATCTGTTCAATATTGAAATATGTAATATTAAAATTTTAATATTAACTTTTAGATACTAAAATTTTAATATTTAAATACTTAAAATTAAAATTTTACTATTAAAATTTTAATACTGTAAATTCAGAACCTGAATGTAAAAATGCGGGATTGTCAAATCCTTGGTCCAAATTTCAAATCACTTTTGCAGGATAGCCTTTTTTAATTAAATTGATTTTTTTGAGTATTTATTTGAATTTTTAAAAATGCGGGAACTCATAGACACTTTTCAAAGTTCAAGTCAAACTGCATATTTCCAATGGACAAAATGAATTAACTGGAATCAGATTTGAAGCTTTCAAATCCATCAACCATTTTCATTAAGTTTACAATGTTTTTTGGAATTGCAGGATTGTCAAATCCAAGAACCAAATTTCAAATCACTTTTAAATGCCACTAGTAAACTCAAATAATAATTGCAGGAACTGGAATCCAAATTTAATGTACAGTAAGTAACTAGGACAAATCAACCCAAATCAAGAAGCTCCACTCTGGATAAAATCAAATGAAAAATCCAATCTCAACAGCCATGTTTAGACATGAAATTAAGTGAAATGAAAAATCATCTAAACTGGAAATGATGCAATATTCTGCACTTTAAACCACTAATATAGCGACCATAAAACCATATAATAATTTATGAGCTACTCTCCTGATGACACAGAAATTTTTTAAAAGTTTTCTGGCCCCTGGCTACGCCGGGGGCCATAAAACTTTCTTTCAAGGAAGAAGGAGAGGGGTAAAAGATAAACCATTAGTTTACTAACTATGTATTCATGTATTGCTACTAAGGATAGTTTATTACAGTAGATTTAAAAAACGCTAATAATAAAGTAGAATTATAAGCGTTTTTTTAAATCTACTGTAATCAAGCATCTAAATTTTAGCCGTCCTAAAATAGAATAGGGTGATTTTTGAGAATGCCTATGATTCCTAAAAGAATCAGCACAAATTCACTCTAGATCTTTTAACATCCTTTTTGAGACACCCATAAATTATATTTATTTCAAATTCACCGCAATTATGATTTGAAACTTGGTTCTTGGATTTGACAATCCCACAATTTCAGATTTGTTAATTTTTTACATGCTGTCTATAATTTGATTGAAATACAGTAAATCTCAAATTGTACATTAGAATCCTGCATTTCTGATTCATGTATCCCACATTTGTTTGCTGAGTTTTGTCTTTTGTTAGTTGAGTTATCTGCTCAAGAGATTTGAAATTTGCCAATTTAAATAAACCAAAAAAAATCAAAATGAATGGTTGATTTTATTAAATATTTTATTTTTCACTCAGCTGAGTTGCCCGCAAAAGTGATTTGAAATTTGGACCAAGGATTTGATAATCCCGCATTTTACGTTTAGGTTTTGAATTTACAGTATTAAATATTTTAGTGAAAATATTTAATATTAAAATCTAAAAAAAAATTAAAAAATAAAGTTTAAGTTGCAAGGGAAAAATATTTATTAAGGGGATGCTAATTGCAAAGGGGAATGGGATTATTCTGGGGAATTATACCCCAAAATTAAACTTTTGGCTGGAGCATCCAATTGGATCCATGTACTCTTCTGTACATGGTGGACAACCATGGATGTGATTTCTAGAGGGGTGGCGCCCTGTACCCCGGTGGTTGTTGAACGTTTGATAAAAGGAAGCTGGGTGAGCAAATTGATTAATAGGTTTTTTCAGGGGGCATGTAGTACCCATACAACATTGCCAATGTAAAGGAGTCATATGGGGCGTAGTTGACTGTCATATACACCCGTGGTGTTCTCTGGCGTTTGAGTGCTAAGCGGCATATGTCTAATTTAATAGGTACATCCTCCAACTTTTTGATGTTGGTTTTCAATATGCAGTGAAGGAGGATTCCCAGGTATACCATGACGTGAATTCTTTGCAAGGTGTATTTTTCCAAGAACATGCACAATTTTTTGAATACTTGAACTAATCTATTGATATAGGAAGTTTAATTGAATTTGAAGAGGGTTCTGGGGGTGCCCAACTTGTATCAGCCCCCCATGCCTCAGCAAACAAAATTAATAAAGGTTTAAATGTGTTCATGAGGACTGCGTCCCCGACTTTGTTTGACAATGCCTTGAATACCTCATTAAAAATTTCAGTTTTTAAATATTCAGTTCCTATTGAAAGTTGGCTTTGACTAGGTTTTTTCATATTCATTGATGTTTGTGAATGGGAATCTTTGAATGCCTTCATATATATATTCATTGAAGTTTAGCTTGGCATCCCCAAAAATTTCATTCATCCCTTTGAAGTTGATATTTGATACTATTTCATATGCTTTCCTTAACCACAGCAAGCACCCTGCGGGTGGTAAATATTCCCTATCTTTAGCTTTGATATTTGAAAAATTATTCATATTCTGTTGTACTGTTTTATTTATTTGGTTTTTATTTGTTTGTTTTACAGGGGCTACCAGTGACTGGTAACCCCTGTAGAACCAACTCGGCGTAAAAGCCGCCACTTCTGCGACCTTGTCCCCATTCCTAGTGATAATTAAAACAAATTTAAAGAAAACATAAAAAGACTTACTGATTGTTTCCCCTGTGCCCCCCTCAGCCACAGGCACCACCTCAGTGAACTTCATGAGTGTTAGCTGCTCTTCATTAATTTTTCTAGGCTAAATTTTCCTTATCTTTCTTGCAACTTGTGCTTTCTCTTGATTTTTGTTTGATAAATTTTCAGTATTTCTTGAAGCACTCCTGCTTCTTGCTTGTGTTTTGTTTTCATCTGTTTCCATTTGGTCAGTTTCCTCTTTATTTGTGTTTATTTCCTGTGGGATTTCATTTCCTTCAATTAGTTTGATTTTTTGAGTATTCTTTCTATTGGTTTTTGCAAATTCTACAGGTTGTAACTTTCACTTTTGAAATCCAACCCCTTGAGCATTTCCTTTGGAAGATTTAAAATTATTTATTGTGTTCTAAATTGACTATTGTTCCAAGGCTATTTTTTGTGGTTTCCTTTTGCTGGATCAAGGCCCTTCCCTCATTTCCCAGTTGATTTACCACAATTTCCCTTATGTTGTATTCAAGCTTGACAACCTTTTGGAGGGCTGACTCTAATTTGTTTATTAATTTATAGATATTTAAAATTTTGTTTGAATTACATAAAAAAACTGGTTTTTATAGTACTACCTTCAACGCGTGAATATTTTTTATCATAATTAATAAATTAAAGACCATAAATGTAAATATTGCATTAAAATATTGCAATTAGACGTCAAATCTTGATATTTTGCATTATTTGCATAACTCAATGTATTTTGTTTAATAAAATACACCGTAAACTTGGTCTTTTCCATTATAATTTAATGAAATAGACTGTGTTTATATTAGAGAGTCATTAACACTTAGTAAAAATATTGATACATAGTGCATTTTACAGCCTGTATATTTACCTATCGGTAATAATTCTGAAAAAATTTTAGTTGGATTTTGCGAGGTAATAAATAGTAATTTATTAATCCATTACGTTATCATTACCTTGCAAAATCTGACTGGAAAGTTTACAGAATTATTATCAATAGGTAAATATACAGGCTTTAAAATGCACTATGTATCAATATTTGTACTAAGTGTTAATGACTCTCTAATATAAACACAGTCTATTTCATTAAATTATAATGGAAAAGGCCAAGTTTACGGTGTATTTTATTAAACAAAATACATTGAGTTATGCAAATAATACAAAATATCAAGATTTGACGTCTAATTGCAATATACTAATATAACTTTACATTTATGGTCTTTAATTTATTAATGATGATGAAAATATCCATGGAAATAATTATATGTTACCACATCAAATGTACAACATTCTTTACATATGGGGAATGCTAACAATGTAAAAAAATATATTATTAATTATGAAATGAAAGAACAAAATCAATTTTAATAAGTTGGCACAAAGAAAAGTTTTATTTTACTCATCAAAGGACAAGTAGGGGAGGGAATGGGCGGAAAGAACATTGCCTTCATCTGCGCCTGTGAAAGGGGCGGCATCAGAGATAGCAGGGAGGGAATAGGTGGTGGCTTGGGAGTCAGGGTTGGAAGGCGGGTAGCTTGACAGGGGTTGGGGAGGCAGGGTTTGTTGGCTTGGAAGGGGCAGCAAGAGCTGATTGCTTCAATTGCACAAATTTGTCTTCTGTCATATATGTGGGCTTGATGAAATGGATGGATTGGCGTAGGGGGAGGCAGGAGTTCTTTCTGAACTTATCATCATCACTTGAATAGAAAATGAAAAGATCTGATAGGTTCTGGACAAACATGGAAGGGAAAAGCTCATAACCCTTATCAATTTGGGTGCACAGTTCATTGTATGTGGCAGGCTTTAAGTGCCTGAGAGCGGAATCAAAATTATAGAGACATACATCTGCAAGATGCATGTTGGTGTGGTCAATTGGTTAGGACCAACAGGTATGCCCCACAGCCCTGATTTCTTGGGTTGCCCATTCCTGCTGCTCTATCTTGGCACTCATTACAACTGTGTACACTTTTTGCTGTGTGGCCCACTCCTCCAGCATGGCCTTGAGCTCCGTCTGGTAGGCATACCCATCTGCTGTGTTTGACATCACAGAGTAAAAATTGACCCCCAATGGGGAAACTTCTAACAAAACCCCAAAAAATTGATACAGGATTGGCCTGCACTTGTATATGTCAGACTGGGTACGCTTTTCTCTATAGTCTTGAATACTTGCAGATATCTTAGCATACAAAAGGAAGATTATGTCATTACGGGCTCTCATTGCCCTTCCTTTGATAAAATTGATGATTCTAGAATCATAGGGGTCAGTTTCCATCAAACTGGGGCCACTTAGAACCTGATTGGATAAGAGTCTGGCGGCAACCACAACTCCGTGCATCCACAATTTCACTGTTCTCTTATTGGTGAAAATGCTGTGGAGTCCCAGTTGAAGATGTACCTGGACTAGGGGCATCTGCGGGTCACTTTCAATAATGGGCATCATAAGGGGATGGGCTGTGTCACCTTTGTTCAAAGTATGGGCACCAGTTGGGGACTTCTTGGTAGGGGGCCACAGTTGGCGTGGGATTGCAGGGTTGCAGCCACAGTGGACTTTGCAAACTCCATTGCAGCCGCAATTTCCCCAAGGGACATAAGTATCCCTTGCTTTTCAACCATTTAAAGTCAATCTCTGGAGTGATTAGTTTTCTTCTGCGTCTTGCAGGCTGATTGTCTGGGGGAGGGATATGTCTATCTTGGGAACTAGTTGATGTCATCTGATTGGCTGTTTTGGGATTTGGGGCTCTCTGGGCAACCCCATGGCTCAAATGGCTGGTTCCAGATACCATTGTTGATACAGGATTTGGGTTGGCAGCTACCTGTGCATGATGGGCAAATAGGGCCATGCTGGAAGTTGCAGGAGAAAGAACACACTCCTGGGTGGGGCTTGTAGAGGGGCCTGCGGGTTAGGAGTGGCCATAGAGGGAGGCTTCACTATTAGAAGACCCAGCATAGCCCTGCATGATTTTGTCAAGGCCAGGGAACAGCTCAATGACTTGGTTGTTATTAAAAGAAGACATAATAAATTTTTATTAAAATAATTAAACTTAAAAAGAGGAGTGTATATTTTAGTCAATTTTATTGTTAAGTATGTTAAGTTGGTGAATATTACAATCAAAATTTTAGCTATCCTAAACTGGAATAGGGTGATTTTTGAGAATGCCTATGATTCCTAAAAGAATTAGAACAAATCCACTCTAGATCCTTTAACATCCTTTTTGAGACACCCATAAATTATATATATTTCAAATTCCTTGCAATTATGATTTGAAACTTGGTTCTTGGATTTGAAAATCCCGCAATTTCATATTTGTTAAGTTTTACATGATGTCTATGATTTGTTTGAAATACAGGAAACCTAAAATTGTACATTAGAATCCTGCATTTCTGATTCATGTATTCCACATTTGTTTGTTGTGTTTTGTCTTTTGTTAGTTGAGTTATCTGCTCAAAATATTTGAAATCTGCCAATTTAAATAAACCAAAAAAAAGTCAAATTAAATGGTTAATTTTATTTAATATTTTACTTTTCACTCAGCTGAGTTGCCCGCAAAAGTGATTTGGAATTTGGACCAAGGATTTGGCAATCCTGCATTTTTACGTTTAGGTTCTGAATTTAAAGTAATCATCATAAATCTCCTCTATATATAACTAGGGAGATGGCGCCAAAGTACAATAAAATTACAAAGAGAAAATGCAAACATAATTTAATTTTATTGGATAAACTATTTGATTCTTATATGGCAGTTATTTACCACAAAGCAGTAGAAGGACAGGTAAACACAGGCCACTCTCATAAGTGGATCAAGGATCACTCATGTCACCAGTCAGAAGGTAAATGAGCCATTCACCTGATTTGGGTTGAAACCTACTTTGCATTTTAAATGGGGATTGAAGAATTTTGCACTCAAAATGCAACCATGCTAAAGGAAAAATTAAAATAGCATGCATATTGTGATTCACAACATTGTCCCTGTCAGGGACCCACTTAAAAGGGAATAAATCCCTAATCTTGTGGGCCAAGGCCCCTAGATTTAGCCCTACAATAACCAAACCAATAGGAACTGTAACCATTGCAAGGTGACCAAACTGGCCTAGGTAGGCAAATCTCCCCATCAGGGAGCTAAACCTTCCTAAGAGATAATATCCTACCAGGTATATCTGCAGGTAGAAGGACGTGTTGGGTCAAACCAGGAAAATCTCAGCTTTAAGAGGCTTAGAAGTGGAACAGCCATAGTTGAATTTTCTACCCCAATGTCCAGAAGGGTAGTTAAACCAACCATGAGCCAGAGACTCCTCTTGGTGAGAATCCTCTGGAGAAGAGTTGCGCCAGTCAGTGGTATGGGTTGGCCCTTCAAGGGAAAGGACAACAGGCAGGAGAGAGAATAGAAACCAGAACTGGAAATAGTTTCACTTCATGGTCCTAAAAAGTATCATGATAGATATGTGTGCAAGATAAGATGGAAAGAATCATCTTTAATGTTGGAAAAAGTAAAAATAGTAATTTAAGCTCACTTAAATACACCAGTGGTTATTTATAAACACCTAAGTGGATACTGGGACAGAAGAGGAATTAAACCCAAGTTTTATCAGACTTATGGCTGGTAAGAGTCTTGTTAACACTACTTGTTGTAAAAAAATCTTAATAATAAGGTATATAAAATTGACAAAGGAAAGGCTCAAACAGTAAGCCCTAAGTTAAGACATAAACAAGATTTGGTTCCAAGTCTTGAAGGTATCACATAGAGACAGCGCTGAGTGGAAATATAAGATGAGCAGGTTGGCGGGCAACAACAATAGTCCAGGAAGCCAATCAGAGCTTGAGCGGTAAGTGATGTTGCTTAATAGTTTACTAATGATTTCAAATCCAAGAGCAGGAGCAAAAGCAAAAGTCAAATGACTTAACTCAATATATTTAGGTAATATAAGTTGAATTGTTGATGTTGTACTAACACTGGACTCTTTCTTAGGGTTCTGGGTTTGATCCCTGTCTGGTTCAAAGCCAGACTTCAAGCTGGTGCCCAAAACTTTGTTTTTGTTTGTTTTTTTCCTGGGGAAATTTAAATTTGTGTCCAAATAATTAAAGTAGTCAAGGGAAAATTCCCTGAAAGCCCCCTCTAGATTGGCCTTTGGGAGGTATAATTGCAGAAAACCTTGGTGTGAGCTCAATAAAAGGGGTGTCCTGGTAAAAGTAGCTTGACAGTGTATTCAGAGCCCCACTTAAAGATTACTTCAAGAGGGCTAATCCATAATGAGTCCAATTTGGAGCTCTTCCTTCTACTCAGTGCTGATAGTAGAGGAGCATGACTCCTACTTGAAACTCTGGGAGGGGGAACAGCCAGTATTGTCTGGGTTCAACTCCAGAGCCTTTTTCTTAAAGGCAAAGACATATGCAGAAGCTTGGATGACAGGGAACCAACCCTGGGCGGCCAGCTTGCTAGTGTCTGGGAAATGAAGGGTTGCAGGCGGAGTGGGAAGAGCCCATCAGATGATTAGTGCTAACTTAATAAGATAGGGCATTGGTTTGCCCACCCAGGACCACAGGCCAGCAGCTGGGATGATAGTGTCAATAACCCCAGTAAAGGTGATTAACACTATCCCAAATAGCTTGTTGATATGATCCAAGTGAAGCTTGGCAGTGGACACGTGCATTGGTTTAGGGGTGACAGGCGGCTCCATATCTAGTTAGTAGGCAGGGAGGAAGTTGTATTTATCCTTGAACAGGTAGGCTTGGTAATGTCCAAGGTCCCTTACTGTTATATCTGGTCAGCTTGTCAGGGTGAAGTAGAGTGAGAGCTCATCAGAATTGATCAAATGAGAAATGTATACCCAAATGGGGATGTCATTACCAATGAGGAGGAGACAATGCATGTTTACTCAGAAATGGTAACCTTTGAAGAGTGAATAAGGAAAGATGCAGCAGAATATTATGCACAGGTACATCAGGAAGACCTTAATTTGGCTCAACGTCAAGGAATCAGCAGCATAGATGGGCTCACATTCAATTTTTCTGGTTTCAGGTATAATTTCAGCAGGAGGAGGAAGATTACCAGGAAATTGCAGAGGTGAGAAGGCAGAATCTAGTGATTTGGTTATTGAAAATCTGATTGGGAAATATTGGAATAAGTTAATCATGGGGCAAGATATTTTATTTGGGAAAATATCAAACTACTAAGGTAGTTTGGTGGGGACCATTGTTACTTAAAGCCTTTGGGTACATCTTGATGAGGTGGCCTCCTTTTATGTAATATTTAGTTAGCTTACAGACACCACCAATGATGGTTCTGTAAGCTGTTATCTGACCTCCTTTGAGGCCAAGGTTTTTTGACCAACAGATCAGAGAGTGTCAGGATACTGCGTCCCAGGGGAAGTCCTGTTAACCCCAGCTGCCAACTTGCTCTGTTGAGAGGAGGGTAGAGCCCACCATAGGAGGGGTGCTAACTTGATGAGATAAGATGCTGATTGGCCTACTAAAGCCCAGGGTCCAGCAGCTGGAACCATAGTGTTGACTAATCCAGCCAAGGTAATATAGGCAATGCCCACATATTGGTTGGCTGTGAGAGGAGTCAGACCTGGGGTGGGTTGTAGGCGGTCAGGTTTGGGTGTTGGGGGTGTTTTCATATATGTCTGGTAGGCAGGCAAATAGTTGTACTTCACACAGATTTTAGAGGCTGGTTGCTTGCACCAAGTATCTTTGTGAAAGACTGTTTGTGGGGTTATCTTCTGGTCCAGGTGTCTGCACAGGGGGTTCTCTTCTTGGTAAGCTCCCTGTACTCTGGTTTAAGTGGATAGTCAGAGAAATGCAGTGGATCAAAGGGAGCACCAGGAGGACAATAAAACTCAGGCCGGGCTTCAGGGGCTTCCTCAGGAATGCAGGCCATCAGCCCAATATTTTCTGTTGGAACAGTAGTAAAATGGAAAACAACCAAGACAAAATAAGAAATAAATTGGTAGAACCAAGGTCCCATAATCTTATTTTTATTTCAAAATAGCAATGCCAATTGTCAAGACTTCATGGAGTTTAAATACTATTTCAAATACTAAGTTTGGAATCTAGCCCATCACCTGATGGCTAAGTTGCTTGGTTTCTTCTGGCCTGAGAGCTCTGGCCCCATCCTGGATCATTTGACCGTCATTTCTTCTGCTGTAATGACCTTCATCTGACAGCCCAACAATAATATCCTTATGGCCTTATCATTGCCACTTATATTCCTGTAATTCTGGATCAAATGACCCTCAGAAACCCCAAGCCGGGTCAACCCTGATCCTATGGTCTGAACATCTTTGGGAGTCACTTCAAGGTCACCAGAGGCCCAGAGATCATGTGGCCCAGCAGCCTGGATTTCTAACCTATCATCTGAGTTTTCTTGAGACTTCAAATTATCAAACTGAACAGTAAATCCCTTCCCAGATGACCCATCAGTCAATATAGGAGTGATGGCATGTTAATTCAGTGCTTCTAGCAATCTAGACTGGCCCAGATTAATCACTGTCCTATGACGTTCCTCCATACTTTGCAAATCTGTGGCCTGGTGGACCTGCAAATTTTGCTGATTATCCAGATTTGAATCACAACTTTTTCCAGCTCTTTCATTGACATGCCGCAAAAAACACGGGCGGACAGCCCAAGGGTCCGCAGGATCCTTACAACCATCAGAATCAGGTCCCAAGTTCAATTCCTCTAATTGGAGTTTTCTACTTATTTCAGGAGAAATGTCATTCATGACAGTGAGGGGAAAATTGGATGTGGGGCATCCACGCCCCACTTGGACCCAATTTCCTGTGCCACCACCCACTTGTGATCAATCATTAGATTTAAATCTATGATTGCTGCAAGCAGGCAGGGCTTTGGGCCAGGTTTCCACGGGTGGCGGCAATTTGGCCAAGCCACACCTGGGAAAACTATGGCCATGACACAGCTCATTATATTGGGCCAAAGAATTCTGTGCAAGTATCTTGTCAGAGGTGTAGTCTATATATTTAGGCTTCAAGGGGTATTCTGTAAAGTGGACAGGACAAATGAAGCACCTAGCAGACAATAAGTAGCTGGCAGGGCAGCAGGAGGATGAGAAGATTTAGAGCTTAACTGGTAGATGACAACAATAAAATATGATAATATTTGGGTAAACCAATATCTCATAACCTTTATTTAAAAATGACAATGGGGAATGGTCTTGGCCTGGCAGGTACTTATACTGCTCTGCCAGGCCTCATTGTCTGGTTGGGTTTCTTAAGTTTGGGCAGGCTGACATCAGGATTCTAGAGGGAGAAGGGTGGCATCAGGCACAGGCAAGTTGCCATTGGCTATATCTGCAGAATAGGCCTTCAAACATTTCGTTTGACAACTTGATAATTGGCTTTTTGCGGGTATTCAGGGCCAGCGCCATTTATCTGGACTTTGGGCAGGTTCAGGGCAGTTCTCATTGGCAGACTTGCTAATTTTGCTGCCTAACCTGCCAGTGTCATGTGTTGGTATCTTGGGGAAACTCCTGGCATCTGGAGCAGGCGTATTATCATTGGTTGCTATAGTGTTAGACGGGTTGCAGGGCAAGAGTCAAGTCTTAAGCCGGGGGCAGGTTTAGGGGATTCCTCATTGGCAGGGTTGCTGATTTCACTGTCCAGACTGCCAGTGCTGTGGGTTTCCACTTTGAGGAAACAACTACTATCAGGCATGGGTGGGTTGCTCGCAAAACCCTGTGATGTTGGCAAGGATTTCAATACCAGCGGATTGAAATAGACTTTCCTTTCAGGTTCACTATGATGGGATGCAGGCAGCCAAGCTCTTTGCCTTCTGAAGTGACAGGCTGCAGGGAATTAGGCTGCGGGTTCAAACCCTTCCTCATACCTTGGGTTTTGGATAGAGAAAAATTGTCATTCCTGACAAGGGATTTACCAGCAGTAAATACCCATGATAATCTTATAAACCTAATTTTTTGCTCATGTAGTATGCAACCATCCCATTCTAGGGGTGTTGCTGATTCAATATCAATATGGCTGACCATCATTGATAGTCAACCATCAGTGGTTTCACAAGGACCAACCCTGATTTTGCCTAATTTACATCAGCTGCAAGGGAATGCAAATGTGAGAATGCTAGATCCAGCAGAATCAGAAGGTTTTCCAAGTGTTTTGATAAAAAACCCAAACTGGGCAGATTGATGACAGTCATCCCTGTTCATGGTATTAAAAGCAACTGTGATCAAGTAAGGAGGTATTTATAAGTATACATAGTATGCTGCACAGCAATCTTCAACCCACTTGGTATAGCTAAGGCTGCAATTTTAACCCTAGGTCCTTGAAGAGGGAATAATCAAGTTTTTTACAAAGATTACTCAATTTATGATTGGTACTAGATAGCTTTTTATCCCTGTAATATGAAAGCTCAGCTCACAACGCCTTATAAAGCCCTATCTAGTCTGTAAAACCAAAATACTAGCTATATATTTCCCAATGCTTTGTTAAGAAAACATGTGTACATAATAGTATTGATTATTTACCAATTGGCTTGACTTACGTTTATTTGGCTTTTAAATTTTGTTATTTACTTTGATCTCATATGACTGTATTCCCAAAGTTAAGGAGCCAGCTTATATTGACATTGCCTTGTGTACGCCATTTCATTTATAGGATTGAGTTCCATTTAAATTGATCTGTTTTTACCTCATCCAATTTCTTTTGTTGCTTGCTTGCTTTTTTAAGATATCTTGAATATGTTTTAATTATATAGTTTTACTATTTGGCCTCTCCTTCTAATCAATGCACTAGTTATAGGGCTGATCATTTATTGCCTTTGGATTTTGATGAAACTGGCTATGCTTCTCCTTTGCAGGGTAGTATTTGTAAAGTATAAGGGAAGGATTAAAGTGTAAAATAAGTAAGATAGGGAAATTTGAGACAAAATGCCAACAAGCAATACTGCCAACTAAAAATCATGCTTAGAGAAAAATACAAAGCCAACTGTGCCTGCAATAACACAGACAAGATATCAAGATACTTTAAAAATGCTTCTGAAAGATGAGAGGGGAACCAGAAATTGGTTGCAAATCAATACACAAGTAATAGAAATAGACTCAGATACAGGTCTTAAGCGGGAAGCAATCAGAGCTAAGGGCATCAACAATACAATATATGCTAATATCCAAACAGGGATTAAAGGAATTTCATTACGGTTTACATGATTTAACATCATGGGCAAGTATGCAGCCACTACAGTATTTGTGTGTAAATATGTATATGAGCTTGAGTAGAATGGATTGATATTGGCTGAACTTCATTGAAATCAAAGCACCGTTTAAACCAGAGCAGTAGCATTAAGATTTTAAAAGATTGAAATTCTAATTACTGGTAGATGAATTGGTCACTGCAGAGTACTCTACAAGTCTCTGATTGGAGTCTTTGTTAACAGTGCGTCCTAAGATATGTAATTTCTTTCAGTTGAGCTTGTATTTCAGATCCATTTGGACTTAGGAGAAAGATTTATTCCCTTTTTAGCATGTTTAAATTTTAGAGTGTCTCACTCAACAAAGTAAGACAAGTCTCCAGAAAGAGGCTTTTTGGTTTGAGGTTCAAACCAAACCATTTGTTATAAATGAAATGATTAAATTACCTTCTTCCTACCTGATACGGAATAGTCAAGCTGAATTTCCCAGGGATCCATTTTCACTGTGTTGCAACCAAGTTTCCAGCCTTGCCTGCTAACGTATCTTACAACACACAGGGGGCGCTTGATGAGCCGCCCCTTGACGTATCCAACGTTATGGATTAATCTGATGGCAACATTGAATAGCGGGTACTTCATCCTAATTAGGAGCACTGCCAAAACGACTTGCTGATTCCTGCACAAGTTATTCCTTGGCTTCAAACCTTACATAGAACTTCCCACTATGCCACCCCCTTGTGGCATTCCCCATATAGTATATTAATCCCAATATTCTACAATAAACAACACCTTATTCTTATTATTCTGTCCTTTCTATTGGACTGTTGTCTTCCCCAATTCCAAGTACTTAACTCTCATTGGTTCAGTTGCAACAGTGGTAGCAGCGGTAGGTTATTGACCTACCTAAAACAAAATTCCCCCAAGAAAGGACAGAGTACAGGCTGTATGGCTACTCCCCAACAAGAGACCTTCCTGCCAATCCCCAAGGGGGACATCCCCAAAGGGAATGTCATCTATCAAGACCAGTTAGTTCTCACCAGTGTGTACAATTGGCTCTGCCTCAGGAAGCGTGACGCCAGCGTCACCCCGCCCCAGTCAGACCTGTGCCAATGCATGCTCAACCTTCAGTTAGAATCCTTTGCTGGTGGCGTTGAGGGGGCCAACATTGTCAGTTGGCTCCAGTCTACTGAAACCCACCTTTGCATCTTCCAGGTTCCTGAGCCCATGTGGGTTGCCACTGCATCTGGGCGCCTCACGGGGCCCGCTGCTGTGTGGTTCACCAACGGGGCCAGCCAGGAACTTGACGTTACCTGGGTGGCATTTTGAGACGCCGCCAAGTCCTGTTACAGTGAAACCTTCTCTCCCATTGTCGTGGGAACTCATCTTCTAGTAATCAAGCAAACTGATTCCGTCCCTGAGTTCCTTGCCGCATGGCAACAAGCCCTTGCTGCCGCCCCAGAAGCTGTGACTGACAGAAATGCAATGTTACTCACTCTGATTGTCAATGAGTTAAAACCCCATATCTACAAGTGGGTCCCCATAGGTTGCTGTACCTCCATTGATAACTGCTATAAAGCCATTGTGGAGGCTAACAACCAGGCCTCAATGGGCTTCTGCCATACCAGTGACGCTCCACCCCAACCACGTACAACATCAGGCAATGGCCATAGTCAAGTAGGCCGTTGTCAACCACGTCAACAGGAAAATGGGACCAAACACCCCCGCGAGGGAGAGCTCCAGCTAGCGCAGATTGAGGAACCGGGAAAAGACTGGGGGTTGTAACGACAAGAGGCCTTACAACTTCACCTGACCCATCCTCTCAATCCCTGCTCGCAAAAAATCCCTGTGACTACAACGTTCACAAAGTTGAAACCCTGGACGTCTTTCAGATCCACAGTGACAACCCCGTATTACAAGCAAGCCACTCCTCAAATAAAGTAACACACTTGTCCTATCCCTTCTGTTTCCGTGGGAACACCCACAAATTACTGGTAGATACTGGGGCCAACCATACTATGGTGGACCAGGCGTTTGCCGACTCTCAGCAATTAGACCAAGTACCCAGCAGATTCAAGGCTGTACAAGTAGCTGACTCCCACAGAGTGGCCATCACCCACAAGACAGTACCCTTCTCTGTGAGAATGGGGAACATCCAGGTTAAGCTCTCTGGACCAATTATGGCTGGGCTCAGCCACAACATTATTGCTGGTCTCAACTGGCTACAACACAACTGCCCCTACATTGATTGGGATACCTCTGTCATCACCCTCAACAGAAATAGAGTGGGATTCCAGATTTACCCTGTGGAAATAAGCAAGTTACTCCACAATACTGTGCTTGTCAGAATAACAGAGACGGGCTCATACAATTTCAAGGGGGGAAAACTAGACTTCAACTAATGTTCAGTTGAGGTTATCTGTGCTGAACCACCAGCGGTTCCCCCTTGTTATCATCACCACCACCAGCGCTCGCGGCTCTCCTCGAGGAGTACAAGGATGTATTCAGTGAGACACTTGAACAACTACCTCCTCCCCAGGAGATCCAAAACGCTGTGCAACTTCAAGGATCCTTGCCCAAAGCACGACCATTATACTGTCTCACACCAAAGGAAGATGAAACCCTCTGCCAGCACCTTGTGTACGCGCTTGATAAGGGCTTTATTTGCCCCTTGCTCTCTCCATATGGGGCGGTGGTCTTCTTTGTAGCCAAGAAGGACAGGTCCCTTTGCCTGGTCACAGACTACCGCGCCCTAAATAAGGTGACGGCTAATAACAAGTACCCTCTGCCGCTGATTGACAACCTGTTCAATACACTTGCAGGTGCAAAGATCTTTAGCAAGATTGATCTCACCGCAGGGTACAACCAGGTCCGCATTGCACCAGGGGATGAGGCAAAAACTGCCTTCCGCACACGCTATGGGTTGTTTGAGTGTCGTGTCATGAACTTCAGAATGACCAACGCTCCCTCCACCTTTGCCATGTTGATGAACAAAGCCTTTGAGGAATGGATTGGGAATTGCATGGTGGTGTACCTTGACGACATTATTGTCTTCAGTCAAGATCAAACCACACACCTCCAACACCTCCGTGCTGTCCTCAACACCCTTTGGGAAAACCAGCTAAAAGCTAAACCCTCCAAATGTGAGTTTCTCAAGTCGGAGTTGTTATTCCTTGGGCACACCATCTCTGCCCAAGGGATACAGCCTGACCCTGCCAAAATCAAGGCAATCACTAGCATGTTGCCCCCCACTGATGTGGGCCAAGTGCAAACATTCTTAGGCATGGTTTCCTATGTATGCAAGTTCATCCCCAATTGCGGAGAACTAATTGCACCCCTCACTGAGCTCCTCAATACCAAACAGCGCTTTCATTGGACCCCCGCCAGAGATCAAGCCTTTGAGACGTTGAAGCAAAGGCTCACAACAGCACCAGTACTGCAGTTTTCCAATTGAAACCGACAGTACAAACTAGAGACTGATGCCTCTGACAGGGCCATAGGGGGCGTGCTAAGGGTAGAAACTGACAATGGTGTATTTCTCCCCGTGGCCTATGAGTCCAGGAAGCTTACTGACTCAGAACAACGCTACCCCATCCATGATAAAGAATTGGCAGCCATTGTACACTGCATTGAGAAGTGGCACTGTTACCTGGAAGGTGCTACCTTCTCACCCCGCGTTCTGACAGACCACAAGTCACTTCAGTACTTCAACACGCAGTCTCACCTGACACGCCGTCAAGCAGGATGGGTGGAGCGCCTATCCTCTTACCAGTTACACATTGAGTACAAGCCTGGGAAGGAGCTTGTCACGGCTGACGCCCTTTTGCAACTCTACGTAGTGTCCATCACTGGGGACAATGGTTTAGATCCAGATTGGCCCATGCTCTACCTCCGCCCTGAGGCGACCTACTACGAGGGCCTTAACTCAGTCACCATCTCCAAGTTGAAGGACAACAAAAGTCAGTTCACCACTGATGCTGGCAATGTCTGCCGCCAGGCAGAGACAGGTGAGAAGATGCCTTACATTCCCACCACACAACGAGGGGAAACCATATTGCACTACCACTGAACCCTGGGTCACATCAGAGGACGTAATCTCTTTGAGATCATGAAATGTAAGGTTTGGTGGCCATGCATGCATCAAGACATCTTGGACCTCCTTGAAACGTGTGTTGTGTGAGAAGAACACGTCCAAACCTGCACCCCCAAGTCTGTCCTGCCCATTGAGGCCATGGAACCCTTCAAACAGTGGGCCCTTGACATTGTGGGGCCACTCCCCAAAGACAGACTGGGAAAGAAGTACATTATCACTGCCATCGACTACTTCACTTGTTGGCCAGTGGCCTGGGCAACAACCAACCACACCGCCACCACCATCACCCGCTTCATTGGCAAAGAAATTGTGGCCCGCTTTGGGCAACCCAAGCGTCTTATCACAGATGGCGGTCCTAAACTAGTTGGGCATGTCATGAAAGCATACTGCGTCAAGAACGCACTCCAACGTATAGTTACGACTCCCTACCATCCCCAAGCCAATGGACGTGTGGAACGGTTAAATGGCTCACTGGTTCAACTGATTGCCAAGCTCTCACAAGAGCACCCCAACACCGCATGGACTGAACACCTGCCCAACGCTCAACTCATCCTTCGAGCAAGGATCAACAGGGGCACGGGGTTCGGCCCCAGTACCCTGGCCTTTGGAACACCTGACAGTCTGACAGGGGTTGAACAGGGAAAGCTACGGTCCAAGGTCCCTGACAAGCCTCCCCTAGCAACAACCCTATCCCTGGATCAATGGCATGCCAAAGCCCAGGAAATTGAACACAAGCGGATTGCAGGAGGGACAAAGCACCTCGAGACTAGGTACGCTGTAGGTGACCCTGTCTACACCCACAATCCCAATTCCGCCAAGTTGGAACCCAACCACCTAGGGCCCTTCAAGATAGCTGCAGTCTATGACAACCACACCTATCAACTTGAGGATGCCCAAGGGAACACCAAGAAGCTTCACCATGATCGCTTGCACCCCTGCCGTGCCATCCCCACACAAAAGTTGTTTGTGTGGACCTTCCCAGACCTTCCACAGACTCCAGTCCTGGTGTCTGACGACAAGCAGGGGGCAAGGGGGTGTTGCAACCGAGTTTCCAGCCTCACCTGCTAATGTATCTTACAACACACAGGGGGCGCTCGATGAGCCGCCCCTTGACGTATCCAACATTATGGATTAATCTGATGGCAACATTGAATGGCGGGTACTTCATTCTAATTAGGAGCGCTGCCAAAACGACTTGCTGATTCCCGCACAAGTTATTCCTCGGCTTCGATCCTTATATGGAACTTCCCACTATGCCACCCCCTTGTGGCATTCCCCATATAGTATATTAATCCCAATATTCTACAATAAATGACACCTTATTCTTATTATTCTGTCCTTTCTATTGGACTGTTGTCTTCCCCAATTCCAAGTACTGAACTCTCATTGGTTCAGTTGATAAAACTGTATGAAGTAGTGTATAAATCAGTGATCTTTATGGTTGGGAGAAAGAAGTGGTTTGCTGTTACTAAATTAAACCAATTGAATGCGATACTTTGTCCAGTTTATAGCCCATCAAGTATAAAATTAAATTCACTTTTTATTCATCTTCTAGTGAAAACCAACAAATAAAATTATTTTTTGTATAGTGGGCTAATCTAAAAGATGCCAAGAGGGAATTAATCTAAACTAAGCACCAACAGTAAGGAACCTTTCTATAAATCCAGAAGTTAGTCATCGTCTTCGGTAGAATAGTAGTATTCAGACTCATCATAGCACTCTTCTTGTTCTTCTCCTGGTTTTAGACTCCCTTTTAGCATGATTGATACAGAGTATCCGGGAAGTGCTAGGCTTTTATCTTGAGACTGGATCAAAGCAAACTTTTCCATAATCTAAATTAAAAAGGGAGAGTGAATATTTAAATAACCAACCAAAAAAGTGCTTATTGGAACACAAAAATATAGCTGTAATAAAACACCACATACCTGTTCAATAGAGCGATTTCCCATGGCCTTGGAAATCAATGAAAACCTCTCTTCAACTGAATATTCATCAGAATACACTTTGAGAAATTTTTCTAAGCTGCTGTTCATCCTTTTTATTCCATATTTTTTTAACTGGTGGAGATGGTGACCTTTCCAGGACATCTGATAGAGATTCATTGTCACTTGAATCAGAAGAACCTAGAAATACATTTGGTTTTGGGGATTTAAATATACGTACCACTAGATTCATCAGGCAAGAGCTGTGTTAGGTTTTCCGGTATTTTAGTCACGGTCTGAGGCAAAGGGAAATGGGGCTCTGAACCGTCTCGAAGTTTATAAATAAACGCAACCGGATCAGCAAGGATCTCTTTCTTTTTATTTTGAAGAAACGATATGTCTTGCATAGCCTTTCGTTTCTGGGACTCCAAAATCGCAATGGCTTGTTCAACCATCTCAAGCTTCTCGCTGTCTACACTATGGGCCTCCTCATGTCCAAGCCTAGGACAATCCAATGCCTCGCTATAAGATAACATATATATTTAAAATTCTTTCAACAAAGAGATCCAAAAAAATATTATCTCTAAAACTTGGACTCAAATTTATCACATCCAGTTTTGGTAAACTAAAGTGATGTCCATGAAATAAAGTGATATTTTCCAATCTGAAACATATCCAATAAGGCAAGTAGAGATGCTTCGGCTTAACCCTGGCTGGCTTTCCGGCTAGCAGCCGCTGGATAAAAGACGGAATTCCTGATATTTAAGCATTTAAAATAAAATATCTGTACGAGGGACCCAGAGCTAGAAACTGATCGCAGCTGCCCAGGGCTGGGCCGAAGCAGCCCTATGGGCAAGTTAGCCACTATCCTTTGCCTGGTCAATTGGCCTTATGTTATGCTTAGCTTATTACCCTCTTTTTAATTCATTCTTTCGGAATGTGCAGTCTGATGAGCTAGTGTAATCCAGCCTGTCTATGACTTACCAACCTACTTAACATCTAATCACTCATTGAAGAGAAACAATCCTGCCTATAGTATGTTCAACTAAGGTTGCTTCGGCCAAGCCTAGGGCTGCAGCGGATTAAAAACGCGACGATTACAGCCAATGCCTTAATCGTCACATCCAAGCTGTCTCCTTTTCGTTTTTAAGATTCCCTCATGTCAAAGGAACCCAAAATTTAAGTAAAAATTGGCTGCAGACAGCTTTCTTTTTCCCTGAAATCCCAAATTAATTACATATATTTTTTAATAAAATTTTATTTTTGAATCGGAGTTTAATTTGAACTCTTATACTTCATATTTTTAAAATTTGAAAGAAAAAAATATTTTTTATTTTAAAAAAATCCAAAAAAAACTATCCTCCTGTGGATGTGTACGGCTACAATTCCAGAAAAATTGTAGCCAAGACAATTTTCCAGAATTGTTTCCTGATCTTAAATGGTTGTCTGCTTTTTTATAAAGCAGCCACCATTTTAGATCCGCGGCAGCCCTAGCCAAGTCCCAAGCAGCTGCAGCCAGTATCTAGCTCTAGGTCACTATGTTGAAAGATTTATTTAATAAAACTTAATGTAATGTAATTTTATTTGGCTGTAGTGGCCCAGAGTATTAGAGTAGTGTAAATTAGATCCAAGCTCAAATAGAAGTTATGGGGATAAATTGCTCAGACTGAAATAAAAACCAAGAAAAGAGATGTGCACTGAAGCTTTAAACCTACAGATCTACAAAGAAAGGGAATAAAACGTGAAACAAAGATGATGAGCAACAAGGAAAACAGAAGGTGCAAATGGACCACCAAAAAGAAATGGTTCCAAGATAAGGGGTACAAAACCTGCTGGTCCTGCGTAGAGACCTTTCTCAACTATGACAATACAGCAGAGGCCATGACCTGAGAGGGGGTATTTTCAACCCCAAAGTAGCTTTCATCTATCAGTGTCATGAATGACATTTCAATACTTGTATTGAAAACCCAAGAGTTGAACCCCAGTCTCCAGAAGGCGGATCAAACCCTCCAGACCAGTCCAGGACCCGCCAATCCGTTAACTCACAGGCTCGAACCGGTAAATTACTCCGCAATCTGCCGGCCTACTACAGAGGACCCTCCCAAGACTACTCGAGTCACACAAAGTGGACAAGAACCCACCCACTTGCTAGATTGCATACCCGAGTTAACAAGTTACTCCGAGACCCGCCAGTATCCCAAGGAAAATTCCCCGAATGGTCATCAGATTGACACTAACCTTGAGCCACCAAAGACCTGAATCTATGCAGCGGTTGCAGCTTGCCTTAAGGAGGTTAAAACAAAACCTATTCATAACTCTGGTAATGACCACCAGCTACTGCCAGCATGCTAACCCAAAAGGGTAGTGCAATTGAACTACTCAGGTGACATAATGAACAGTGGCGGCGGAACAAAGTGTTGCCACTTCTACTCACCAGAACAGACACCACCTGGATCTGCTGCCCTCAAAACCCTAAGCCAAGACTCACGCCCCACCAGTGCCTTGCCTGAAAACCTGAACCCTGTGAAGATCAAAGAAGCAAAGTCCCATGGTATAAAAACCCCAGCAGTATGGGGAAGACCAAATTGTCATTTTTGATAATAAAGTTTATGAACCTTTGGTTTGAACAAATATTACCCCATCTAGTCTTAGTGATCTTCCATCTTAATTCCAGTCAAGTAGACTGCCAGGCCACTGCACTCCCCTGAGACCAATCCGCCAAATTTCCCCAGGCATTATACCGTCCCCCAGGAGCCCCCTTTGGACCTGTGCATTTCACTGAATACCCCCCCAACCTGGCCTATTCAGAGTACGACTTGGAGACCATCCTCATTGCCAACCCCTTGGCTAGGACTAGAGAAACCAAATACATAGGATGAGAAGGAAAGTGGTACAAAAGGCCGCCAAGATTGTTCAACAACAAGTACAATTATCTGCCTGCCTACTTTGTTCCTATGACTCCTCCCTTAACCCCACAACCAGACCGCCTGCTGGAACCTACCGCCGCAGCCGAGACCCCCTCTACCTAACTGTTTGGAGTACTATACATTACTTTGACTGGTTTGGTGGATTCCCTGGTCCCCAACTCCGGGTCCTGGTCCTTGCTCGGGTAATCTGTATCTTACATTATCAAGTTAGAACCCATTCTATGGTGGGCCCTACCCGCCAGCTTGACCGCACCTCACCCCGAGCTGCCCAATGCCTCTACCTACAACTGGCTTCCTGACAATCAGGAAATGACTTTATTGATAGTAGGTAAAACTATCTGAAAACAAGTTTTTAGAGAGGAAGTGGGAGGGACTATAACTCAACTGGGTGAGAAAAACTTGAATCTGATTGGCAGACTGGAAATATTTTTGCCTCTTGGTTGGAGACCACTGTTAAAGCATTTATGACATCATTATCCAATATTTTTGGGTGGCTGGCCGGTCAACCACCAAGCGCAAAGGGGTAGTGGTATCTTGTGATCTTTAGTGCATAATTATTAGGAAAAAATTCTGGAAGATGCAGGTTAATTCCTCTACCCATGATGGGGGCAGCCTTAACCCACTTTTTGACGATGACTAAATTTAAATCATCTAATGCTTTCAAGGGTTTTGCGGGTTTCCTTTTCCCATTCTTTCTTTTTGGGCAATCTATCCCAGGCAAAAATGACACTACCGTGATACAGAGACAAAGTTAGCTGGTATAACACGCCAATTTGAAAACAGCATCTCAAAAAAAGCTATCTCAAATTATGCCATCTCAATTTTCTGCTATCTTGATTTATCAGTAAAAACGCCATTTTGATTTACAGCATTGCGACTAAGAAAAACAAGTTTTAAATTTTTAGATTTTTTGAACTCCAAAAATAACCCAAAAAAATCTCAAAAAATAAATTTCAAAAAGCATTGCTAGGCTTAAAAAAGCCTCAGAATTTTAAATCTGCAATAAAAAATGGGGTTGATTAGTAGCAGCATAGTTGCGTAAAGCCCAAAAGTTAAAATAATCCCAAAAACAACTATTTTCATCTATTTTAACTATAAAATATACTTTAAAATAAGCATATAATTGTACCAAATACTAAAAAAGTCAAGGAATGTTAAAATCAAAGGAAATAAGAAAGAAGATAAAGAAGTGTTTATTGAGGAAGGGCTCAGACATTAGTGGAAAGAGCAACTGAGATGGCCTAAAGATGCTCAAGCTTGCTATCCATGGAATAGTAGGCAAGGACCACCTTGCTGATTTCAGTATACTTTTTCAACTCTTTGGTATTCTTAGGGGGATCACCCTTGGTCTTCATACCAGTCTTAAAGAGGCGGGCAGAGATGACTTGCTGGGTTTTGAGATGCACCATTATCTTATTAAATTAAGGCTTATGAACCTGGACTCTTGTTGAAAATTGACTATGCCACCCTTTAAGGGAAGAGGTGTTCTTGATCAGGCCATCTTTTACCTGCTTAAAGCAGTTCCACTGGATTGAGTCACTGCCCTTTCTGATGCAGTGTGCTCCTTGAAACACACCAACCCATTGAGTTTCAAAATACTCTATGAATGGAGCAAAGTCTGCCTGGTTGGCAAGGATATAAGGATGGCAGAGGAGGGTGTTGTAAAAGGCATTTGTCTCCTCCTTTCTCACAAGGGCAAGGGCAGCAAAGCAATTAAAAATGTCCTTGGCTCCTTTAGTGCCTTCAGAGTTGACCAGCACATGAAGGTCAGAGCACTTTTGAAGGCAGCAGCAGAGTTCCTGCCAGAAGTGGAAGTAGCATCCCTGAGGGGAGCTCTTGAAGACTCTAATGAAGGCATTTGCCTGAGCCTGTTCAAAATCCAATACCAGATATTTGTGATAGGGAAGGCTTTCTGGCTGCTTCCTGGTTGGGGTAGCTTCCTCTGACTGGGCCTTCTTCTTGCGCCCTCTGGTCTCCTTGGGCTCCTCTTCAATGGTTGGGAGGATTTCATCCAACTTGGCCTTTAGAATTGTGAGTGCACAGACATATGTTTCCTGCTTCTTGTTGGGAAGGAAAAATAAGACCAGGGGAAGAACTAGATTACCAACCTGCCCATGGATATTCCAAAGCTGGCTGAAGAGCTTTGGGCAGGCGGAGAAAGTTAATATATGCAAGCCAGGTCTTGCATTTTAACAGGTTGTGCAGATCCTGGCTTGTGGCAAAGCAAATGATGCAATTGGGGGCATGTTGACCGTTGTTGTGGAGAAGCATCTCTCCTCATGGTGAGATAGTTTTTATTCCTTGGTAAGGATCAATTGATCAATGGAGCTTGCACTGACGTCTTCAGTGCTCAGAGCATATCTCTGATCAGTGATATATCTCTGTAATTTTGAGGCGCCACCAACAGTGGCAAGTTGGGTATCATTTAAATTAAGAAGGGCATCATTGATGACCTCAGTGGCGGTTTGATCCTTGGTGTAAATTCACTGCCACGTTTGGCCTTGGATCAAACCGTTTTATCCCACTGCACCAAAAAAGGCCCAAAAATTACAGCCAAGCCACTTAACTCTCTAGGAGATCTAGCTCATACTGTTGACAAGAGATTTGTTCTGGCCTACCTTGCAGACCCCCCCGGCTCTGGTTGTTCCCTCCTGGGAAGAAACATTAATTGATTTGGACTACTTACTGGCCTGGTGTTGCCCACTTTTAAAAACTATCAGATCCAACCAATTGTGTGTTGCCACATTGACACCCAAAAGCTCAAGTGAATTCAAAGTCCCTGAAAGCCCCTCCACCCAATCAGGCAGTACTGCAGAAATTAAGATGAAACCCTCCAGTCTCCCTGGCCCTGACCTGCAAAATTTCTCCCACACCCAATCAGATTCAAGCCCTTTAGTCATGTGACCCCTTCTCTTGCAGCACACTCCCTTTTACACAAGCAAGGGGACTTTCAGTCCCCTGCTTGTCTATTGTCCAATTTATTAAAAGTTTGGATTTTTTGCACTTAATTTTAATTATTTAATTGGACTGAAACTTAGTTTTGAGTCCCTATTATCTATAAGATTAAAGTGTTAGTCTTTTCCTTGAAGTTTACCTTATACCCTCCTGTTTAAAACCTGGTAACTCTTCTGGGACCCTCAGCAGAAGCTCGGGCGTATAATTCTCTTCTGTTTTTGCATTTGTTCACAAAAATAGCATTCAAACCTAAATTTCAGTTAAATTTCAATATAATATCTATTGTTACTTTGAATTTTTCTTTAAAATCCTTGTCTTTGAACCCGCTTTTTGTTCTTGCATTATCTTTCAGGAAGCCAGTCATAGGTAGAGGCATTGGACGGCTCAGGGTGAGGTTCCAAGACCACAACCAAGCCCTTCAGACCTATTCTGCTACTTCTTTTGGTCTCCTGCTTGTGGTTGCCCCTACTGAGCTTAGTTATATGCCTTACAATTTCAAAAATTCACCATTCTTTACAAATTTTGAGGAGAACACACCTATGATACTCCCAGTCCGTCAATTGTTGTATTTTCCTTGGCCTTTTTTGTTGCTCCTGTAGTTGACCTTGCCAGATATATGGTTAAAGTTCTCCTCATCTGTGCAGCTCATGGGTGAAGATCTTTCCAGCCTCTTGAGTCTCCTGGTGGTCTCCTTCTTTCTGGAGAGGCCATGGTGAAGAGCTTGACATGTGATGACCTGGATTTGGATAATGTTGACTATGCCTCTCCTGCTCCTATGGGCAAGGAGACATTAATTCCCTCCTCCCTGACCTGGAGAAGAGTGACTCAGTGCCCTTACGCGCTCCTGTGATGTCTCCTCCTGCCCCCACCCATACGCCCTGGTTGCTCACTAGTTTGGTGCAGATGAGATTGAATACATATTCCCCAGCTGTCCCCTGTGTCCTCCTGTGGTCCCCCCTCAAGAAGCTGTTCCAGTTCTCCACTGGGCAGCATCCTGGTGGTTTTTTGCCAGGATGGGAGCCAAACTTAGTTAGTTTGAATCCTCCTTCTCTGTATTTGTGAGTAATTGCTACTCTACGGAGTAAGCTACTTGTACTGCCTTGAATCTTCTGGCACGCGGTCTAACTAGAACTAAAGAACACCTGGTCACAATAGTGTGGTCACCCCAGGTGTCCACCACAATTTGTAGGTACTCTCATGAAAACAGAAGGGATAAGCCAAGCAGGTTAATTTATTGAGGTTTTGCTTGAAGGACAGGGTGATCATTATGGACCTGGAAGACGTCAAGGGTTTCAACTTTGTGTACCAAGTACATGGCATCACCATCTCATGTTGGCAGGCCATCCTTTTGTAGTGAGAACTGATCATAAAGATCTTCTGTACTATTGTCAGCCCAGGGTTTTATCAGGCCACCAATCCAGATGGCATGGTGATTTGACAA
>QTSX02005102.1:0-43227 GCA_014839935.2 Entomophthora muscae | reverse complement strand
ACCAAGCCCTCAAGATCTATTTGGCTGCTTCTTTTGCTCTCCTTCTATGTGGTTGCCCCTACTGAGCTTAATTCTATTGCTTAAAATTTTGAAACACTTCCCCATTCTTCCCCAAATTTCCAAGGAGAACACCGCTATGATACTCCCATCTGTTAAATTTTGCTGTATTTTTTTGGCCCCTTTTTTGTTGCTCCTGTGGATTGACTTCACCAGATCTGTGGTCAAAGATCTCCTTATCTGCGTGGCTCATGGGTGAAGATCCTTCCAGCCTCTTGAGTCTCCCTGGCAGTCTCCTTCTTTCTGGAGAGGCCTTGGTGAAAAGCTTGACATGTGATGACCTGGATTGGATAATGTTGACTATGCCTCTCCTGCTCTGTGGGCAAGGAGATATAATGCCCTCCCTCTCTAACCTGGAGAAGAGTGACTTGGTGCCCTTACGTGCTCTTGTGATGTCTCCTCCTGCCCCACCTGTACGCCCTGGTTGCTCACTGGTTTGGAGCTGATGGAATTGAATGCATAATTCCCTCAGCTGTCCCCTGTGTCTTCCCTGTGGTCCCCCTTCAAGTGGCTGTTCCAGTTCTCCACTGGGCAGCATCCTGGCAGTTTGTTTTGCCAGGATGGGAGCCAAACTTAGTTAGTTTAGCCCCCCTTTCTCACACTTGGTGGTTAGGATCACCTGGCAAAGAAACCAGCAAATAAGTTGACAAAGGGGATTGAAAGGCTTGGCACAGTCATGATTGAAAGTTAGGGCTTTAAATCTAGTGAAGCCATAAGTGGTGAGTCTAGCAGGGTAGCCAACATTATCACATTTGTAGTGATGTTGATGGATGGGTTTCTTCTTGTCATTGAAGCTGAAGATGTAGCCCTATTAGAAAAAGTCAGCACCCCTTTCTTAGTCATAATTAGGTAGCTGGCTGGGTATGTTGTGGGAACAGCAAAGGTGCCATTTCAATTGCATATATTGTGGATGGTGTTAAGATCCCAGAGCTCAATTTGCTCATCTTCAGGAGCACCAGGCTCAGGCGCCTGCTCCTCTTCCTCTTCAGGCTCTGAGGTGGGATCAGAGTGGCAATTGAAGTTGAATAACTTCTCTTGTGGATCAGAAGGGGAGTAAACAAATGGAGGGTGAGAAGGGTTAGGACTGTTTCCCTCTGGTTCAGGTGATGGAGATGGGGTCTTGGGAGGGAGCTTTGGCCTTAGAAGGCTGCTTCTTTGGGGTAGTCTTGGCCTTTTTGGCCTTTGGAGGAGTGATCTTGGACCTTTGAGGCCTTGGGCCCAGCTTTGGTAATTGACTTGGGAGGCATCTAAAAGTGAATTAGTTTAAAAATATGAGAAATTTGGGGGTTGTTTTTAAAGAGAAAAACAAGAATTTTTTAATATAAAAAGTGGTAATTTTTACATTGAAATTTTAATAGTATATGTTTTAGATCTCTTCTACAATTCTATGTTTTTTATTTGTAAAAATAATTTTTTATTAGTAACGCAAGTATTCAAAACTTTGAGTTTTGACTGAAAACTTGCAGTTGAAATGGCGTTTTTGAAGTGACGTAATCAAGGTGCTGTAGCTCAAAAACATAGTGTTTTTGACCATTTTTTATATTAAATTAACAAATTTATGGTGGAGCTACCTCAACCAGGCCAAAGGGCAAAACTTGAATTTCTCAAAAACTAGCTTATACAACTGGGGCTAAAAAGTACCCAGTTGTTTAGAGAGAGCCAAAAAACATATATCTGCAAAGTTTCATATGTTTTCTTACATTTTTTCTTATAATGATTTTTGACATGAATGTGTACTTTTGAAAAGTGGAAATCAAGAATTGCAGTGGGGGAATTGATATAGCGTAGCCTGGCGTCATAGGTAATTTTCCCTTATTTTTCCCAATCCATTATGCGCATCAAATCAATTGTGTGATATGAAACTTGGTGGAATTTGAAGTGATGTAAATTAAAATGGCATAATCACCCCCTTCCATATTAAAATCACTATCAAATATTATTAAGAGAACCCTTATCAATGTATCCATGTATAATAAAGTTATAAATTACATATAAAAACCTGGTTTTTTACCCAGCAATGACAATCACTAGAAGAACTATCATTTTGGCGTCTTTTTAGGTTGTTATTGGTATAAGTGTCTTGGATTAATACTATAGGAACATATTCTGGCACTATACAACAAGCTTTATTTTAGTTTGGGTATAAGCTTATTTTAGTTAAAGATAAATAGCGTGATTCAAAATGAGGTAAAGTGTAGATGGCGTAAACACGCCCCACAATAAGTGATTTCATATGTAAATAAAGTTAGTAAAATAAGATTTAAATAATCTGACTCCAAGTGACAGAATTGAGATGGCGTAAATTCAAGATGCCGCATTATAAAGGTATATGTAAGTTTTAACTATTTTATTGTTTATTTTAATTTTTTGTGATTCAAAATCACTAGCACAAAAAACTCCATCTCAAATTTAATTTGAGATGCTGTTTTTCAAGATGCCGTTTTCAAAATGGCGTGTTGTACCAGTTAGATGGTGCTGAGCTGAAAGATCTCTATTTTCAACCTTAGAGTATGGGGAGCTAGATTTTTTTGGCTGAAATAGTGATAACACAATAAAACTAATCCATCTTTTTCAATTTGGGGTAGGAAGAAGTGAGGTGTTTATTGCTCTGTCAATCAAGTTTTTAGTCAAAGTGATATGAAATTGGTGGATATAGCTTATTTTTTGGGTTTTCTCTTTTGGTTAGCTTAGTTTTCATATATATAACGTAAGCTAGAGGCCAACTTTTAAAAATCCTACACTTTTTTCTGTTTTCTGGCTAAAAATTGATCATTTTCCCTTATTTTTATAGGAAAACACAACACTTTTTTTAAAAAAGCCTGAGATCTGATAACAACTAAATCCTTTGGATTCTCTGTTAAACCTAATAAATTCAAGCAACAATTGATTTTCCCTGATCTCATCATCTTAATATCCTTTATCATGTTATTCGAAAAATAATAAGTCAAAAAGAACCCAGCTTTTCATTTGAAAATATTATGCTTTATCTTATTCACCATATAATAAATTATATTTGATAAGAACAATCATTTAATTACTATAGCATATTGCAAGGAAAGTTTTTTGTTGAATCATAACTTAAAACTGCCTATTCTGATCATTACACTTACAGCAAATTCATAACCTGTAGGAAAAATGCGGGATTATCAAATCCAAGGTTCAAATTTAAAGTCATGTTTGCAATCTGGCCTTCTTTAATTAAACAAACTTTTGTCTTTTTATTTGAACATTTCAATTGCAGGATCTCATAGACACCTTGCAAATTTCAAGTAGACATAATAAATTGACTGGAACCAGAAATGAAAATTTTGAATCCACTCACTGTTTTCATTAAGTTTGCTAAGTTTTTTTTTGAAATTTTGGGATTTTCAAATCTAGGAACCAAACTTCAGATTACAAATGAAACCCGCTAGTAAACCCAAAAATTATTTTCAGGATTGAAAATCTGAATTGTGTTGCAACTGAATCAATGATAGTTCAGTATTTGACTGGGGAAGATAATAGTCCAATAAAAAGAATAATAATAAAAGGTTTATTGGTTGTTATTGTGACTAATATAATATACAGGGAAGGCCACAGGGCTACCAGGGGTGGCACAGTGGCAGGTTTCATATAAGGTTTGGTTCTGTAGAAGATCTGGGAAAGTCTGCACAAAGAGTTTTTATGCAGGGATGGCACAACATGAGCGTAAGAAATCATGGTGAAGCCTTTTGATACAGTAGTCTTAAAAGCTGTTGAGATAAATAAAAAAATCTCAGTCTAAAATCAAATACAACTCAGACTAAAAGCAAAATCAATTTGGATCCAAATCTATTGTAGTTTAATATAAATTCTTTACTTTTTGATTTTGCTTTTAGACTGAGTTGCATACGTTTTTGGACAAAGAATTTTTTGTTTATCTCAACAGGTTTGAAAACTACTGTATTCCCTTGGGCGTCTTCAAGTTTGTATGTATGGTTGTTGTAGACAGCAGCTATCTTGAAGGGCCCAAGATGGTTAGGTTCCAGCTTGGCAGAGTTGGGATTAAGGGTGTAGACAAGATCACCCACGGCATACCTTGCCTCAAGGTGTTTAGCCCTCCTTGATCCGCTCTTGCTCTATGTTGCAAGCTTTGGTGCGCTATTGACTCAGGGAGGAGTAGTTACAAGGGGAGGCTTCCCAGGGACCGTGGTCCGTTATTTCCCTTGTTCTACCCCTGTCAAACCATCAGAAGTCCCAAAGGCCAAAGCGCTGGGGCTGAATCCTGTTGCTCCTGGCTTGTAAGATAAGTAGAGCAGTGAGAAGATGTTGAGTCCAGGTAGTATTTGGGTGCTCCTACAAGAGCTTGGCAATTAGTTTCACCAGGGAGCCATTTAGGTGTTTGACGTGTCTGTTGGCTTGGGGGTGGTATGGTGTTGTGACCACTCATTGAAGGGTGTTCTTGGCACATTATGCTTTTGTAACATTACCTAAAAGTTTAGGTACACCATTGGTGATGAGAGGCTTGGGGTGTCCAAAGTGCGTCACAATCTCCTTGCCAATGAACCAGGTGATGGTGGTGGCAGTGTGATTAGTGGTTGCCCACACCGTAGGCCAAGAGGTAAAGTAGCCAATAGCCGTGATGATGTACTTATTACCCAGTCTGTTTTCAGGTTGGGGCCCTACAATATTAAGAGCTCATTGTTTGAAGGGTTCCATGGCTTTGATTGACAGAACTGACTTGGGAAGGGCAGGTTTGGATGGGTTTTTTTCACACAGGACACACATATCAAGGAGGTCCAGGAGGTCCTGGCGCATACAGGGCCACCAAATTTTGTGCTTCATGATTTCAAAGAGGTTACATCCTCTGATATGACCTAAGGTGCAGTAGTAATGCAATATGGTGTCTCCTCATTGTGTGGTTGGAATATAAGGCGTATTTTCACCTGTCTCTGCCTGGCAACAGACATTGCCAGCATCAGTGGTGAACTGACTTTCATTGTCCTTCAGTTTGGAAATAGTCACAGAGTTGAGGCCTTTATAACAAGTGGCCTCAGGACGCAGGTAGAGCATGGGCTAGTCTGAGTCTAAGATATTGTCCCTGGTGATGGACTCCACGTAGAGCCTTGAGAGGGCATCTGCCGTGACAAGCTCTTTCCCAGGCTTGTATTTGATACACAACTGATAGGGAGATAGGTGCTTAACCCAACCTGCCTGGCGGCGTGTCAAGTGGGACTAAATGTCAAAATACTGGAGCAACTTTTGGTCCTTCAGGGCACAGGGTGGAAAAGTGGCCCCTTCCAAGTAACAGTGCCACTTCTCAACGCAATGCACAGTTGCTGCTAGCTTCTTGTCATGAATTGGGTAACATTTTTCCAAGTCAGTGAGCTTCCTGGATTCATATGCCACGGCAAGAAAGACACCCTTGTTGGTTTCTACCCGCTCACGCCCCCTATGGCCCTGTCAGAGGCATCAGTCTCAAGTTTGTATTGGCAGTATTGATTGGAAAACTGCAATACAGGTGCAGTTGTAAGCCTCTGCTTCAACTTTTCAAAGGCTTGATCTCTGGCAGGGGTCCAATGGAAGCACTGTTTAGTGTTAAGGAGCTCAGTGAGATGTGCAATAAGTTCTCTGCAATTGGGGATAAACTTGTGCACGTAAGCAACCATGCCTAAGAAGGTATACACCTGGCCCACATTGGTGGGAGGCGGCATTCTGGTGATTGTCTTGATTTTGGCAGGGGTGGGCTTTATCCCTTGGGCAGAGATAGTGTGCCCAAGGAACAGCAGCTCTGACTTGACAAACTTGCATTTGGAGGGTCTAGCTTTTAGCTGATTTTTCTGAAGGGTGTCAAGGACAGCATAGAAGTGTTGGAGGTGTGTGGTTTGATCTTGACTGAAGACAATAATGTTGTCAAGGTACACAACCACACATTTTCCAAGCAATTCCTCATATGCTTTGTTCATCAACATGGCAAATATGGAAAGAGCGTTGGTCATTCCAAAGTTCATGACCTGCCACTCAAACAACCTGTAGCGTGTGTGGAAGGCAGTTTTTGCCTCATCCCCTGGTGCAATGCAGACCTGGTTGTACCCTGCGGTGAGATCAATCTTTCTAAAGACCTTTGCACCCACGAGCGTATCAAATAGGCTGTCAATTATTGGCAAGGGGTACTTGTTCTTTACTGTCACCTTGTTTAAGGCACAGTAGTCAGTTACCAGTTTAAGGAACCTGTATTTCTTAGCTACAAACAAGACTGCAGCCCCATATGGTGTGAGAGAGGGGCAGATGAAGCCCTTATTGAGCGTGTCCATAAGGTGTTGACAGAGAGTTTTGTCTTCCTTGGGCATTAAGCAATAGAGGGGTTGTGCCTTTAGCAACAATCCTTCTAACTGGACAACATGTTGTATTTCTCTTGAATGGGGCAGTTGGTCTAGCATTTTGCTAAAGACCTCCTTGTATTCTTCAAGAAGTGATACTAGTTCTAGTGGAGACGCTGTGACCAAAGAGAGAAGTGTAGTGGGTTTAGAGCAATTGACTTCCACTGAGCACTGGTTGAAGTCCAGCTTCCCCCTTGAAATCATATGTGCCTGTCTCTGTGAGCTGTACAAACACAGTGTCATAAAGCAGCTTTCTCATTTAAACAGGGTAGTGTAAAGACCCAACAATTGGGGGAGTATTCTAGCAAGGTACAGTCCCAAGTTTACAACTTGGAACCCAGTTAGCGCTGTTACAATGGGGTAACCCGTCATTACCCATCAAAACACTTTAGCGTAGATGTTAAATTAACCAAAATTAATGTCAAAATATGTAAGTACATAGTGCACCATGGTGTAGATGTCTATGGACTGAGTTAATTGGGGCAAAACCAGTGTGGGCCAAGAGTAATGATTTGAGGAGTTGAGCTGCGCTGGCTCCTTGTAAAAGTACTCATTGGTAGGATCTTTAAATGGCCTATGTGGTTTAAAGTGTTGGTGGCTGTTGCAGATTGAATGGATTAGACATTAAGTTGTCCATCTAGGGATCAAGCAATATAACAATTGCGCAATTGCTTTATTGTATCCTGGTTTTGATAAGGTTAATGCCATTTAAAACGCCCTTAAAACAGGTGTTTGAAGCGCCTTTCAAATGCGCTTAAGACACGGGCTTTACTTCTGAGGTTAATAATAGAAAAACAAAGTTATTGCCACATGCCTCAATAGGAAAAGCCGCATGAAACTGGTTGTTCTCTTGTGCAGGACTTTCTACTGTGCCTTCTCACTCTCCTCCATTAGGAAAGTCATTCTGTCTGTGCCTTCCTTCCCCTGGTGGAAATTCCACCGCCTCCCACTATATAACTGCAACACTATCACAATAAATACTAGTTTTGTCTTTATACCTTTATATTTCTTCTGTCCTACCACAGGCTGCCACTATACCATCAACAGGTATAGTATTAAGAAATAGAATCCAGACTAACTGTTTGTAGAAATTAGCAACCCTTGCTGCAACTTTCACAACATTGGCACTCATGTCTTTCAACACCAACAGCCCCCACCCCCACAGTCCTTTCAATGAGGAGGGAGAAATGCCCCTGGACCAGCCTCCTGCCCATGCTTCCCCCTAGCACCAGGCACCAGCCTTCACTTCTACCAATGACCATGCTGGGGAAAGAGCAGGCGCTCCCTATGGCCTTCCCAACCTTAGTCACTTCATACCAGAACATCAACGTCCCCAAGCCATTGGTTTTGGCCAACTACTGCTCCTGAAAGCCCCTGCCCCTTTGGAGATGGACGCCAAATCTTCACCTTCCAAGGACGCCATCTGTAGTGCTATCCACACCATAGATGCTGGTGCTGCTGGCAATGGCGCTTGCTCTGAACAGCAATAGTGCCCATGTTGACACTATAGTAAAGTGACAGCCTGGTTTTACTTAATGTTGTTTCCTGGATGTTGCCACTTTTTAATTAACAAAACACTTTACCCTGAACATTCTTAATATAAAAAAATTAAAATACATTATTATACTAAAATGACCCCAGAGAGTTTAAAACTGCAATAAAAATTACTATAAGTAATAAGAATAACGAGATATAAGCAACTATTTTTCAGTTTATTATGTAAATTACACTCTTTATTATAGAATTATTTTTTATTCTCATAAAAATTAAAATTCCAATGAACCAAAAATACAGATATTTTATATATCATAATAAATACAAAATATAAGAAAATTCTAATTTTAATTTATTATACTTTATGTAAGCATAACTGAAAATATCTCATACCTTAAAGATAAATTAACAAAATATAAGATATTTCTTACTAAACTACATTAAAACTGTATCTGAAACTTACCATTTATACGTAAAAATATTAGTACACTATAAATATATTAAAAAATTAAAAGTTTAAAAGTAAAAAATATACAGGCAAAGAAAGGTTTATTAAGCTAATTAAAGCCACCAGCAAGAGCAGTGGCAATGTCCTCAAGGTACTTCTTAATCTCCACCACCTTGTACTTTTTGTTTACTACCTTCTAAACGTCCTCCTGGTAGTCCTACTCCTTGGACTTTTGCTTCTTGGGGGCCACCCAGTTGGCCAGGTTGCCAAACTTGGAGACAGTTCTTGCTTGCTCCTCCTGAAGCTTAGAGAAGAACTTGTTGTATTTGGGGTTGGACCCAAACTTCACCTTCAGGTGCTTGTGCCAAACCTCAAGCCTAGAGGTGTTCTTCATCTCCCCCTTGAGGCAGGCACCCAACAATTCCAAGGGGCAGTAGCCCCGCTCTTACCTCACCAGGCAGTCACCTTCTTGCTCACCCATTGGCGCTCAAAGTAATCCAAATAACCTTTGAAGATGTTGGAGAGCTTTTTGATGTAATAGTCCTCCAGGAGAGCCTCAAAGCCAAGCCCAGTATGCTCTGGGCGCACAAAAGCCAAGGCAGCAAACTGAGTCAAGGCAAAGCGGCACTTACCCTTACAATTGTTAAGATACTTGTCAAAAAGGTCCTTCTCACTCTTTAGATTCTTGACAAGGGCCTGCCAAAAATGGAAGAAGCAGCCCTGGACTTCTCCATTGACTGTGGCCTGGAAGGCTCTGAACTGAGCCTGCTCAAAGTCCATTACTATAACCTTTGGCCCAAGTGAGCGCGCATGAGCTAGCTGCTCAGCGGCTATGGTGAACTCATCCTTCTCAGAGGAGGAGGGATTGGCCCTTGTGGCGTGAGTGGGAGGGGGGAGCTAGTTGGTGGGAAGGGAGCTCAAACCATCCCGGACAATCTTGAAGGCTCTGGTGTAGACTTCAGTATTGGCACCAGGAAGAAGAAAGAAAACAAGGGGGATAACCTGGTCATTGAACTGCCCATGCAGGACCCAAAGCTGCTTGAATAGGGAGGGGCAAGTAGAAAATCTGCTGTCACACAGCCAGGTGGTAGCAGTGTTGAGCTTCTCCAGGTTTTGGGTTGTGGTGTAGGCTAAATTTTATCCTCCACTTCCTGTCCATTGTTATGGAGCAGGAACATCTCATCATCCTCTGTCTTTTTGAGGGCATCTGTGAGGACCAGGTCTTCAATTATAGTGGCTCTCTTGGCCAGGGGGTTTGAGGCTTGGTGCATATCACTCACAAACTTGACCAACTGGGTATGGTTTGTCACCCTCTTGAGGTTTTTGGGGAAGAGGTACTTGCACGCAAGCATGTCCAGCTGGGTCAGGGAAAGGTCCTTTGAGGTGGGCATGAACTGCACCAGATACCATTTGAGAAGGTGGGCAATGGTTGTATTGGGCATGACACAAGTGTGTTCACCCTTGATGGTCTGTACCAAGTCCCAGTGCTCAGTATTGAGCTGCACTGGGCAGGAGCGGTCCTTGCAGGTATAGTGCTGGCTCTTGAAGCCCCGGTTGGCGTTATTGCAGCTGAAAATGTAACTGTTGGCCACCATGGCTGGCCCACCTTTGACACTCATGATGGGGGTAAAATTTGTTAGTGAGGGAGGAACCTTGAACTTCCCATCAACATTGCAAATGTTGTGGACCACAAGAGGGTCCCAAGGGCCAGCAGGAGCATGGCAGGAGCATGGCAGAAGCCAAGGAAGTAGTCAGGCCAGGGCTTGGAATCATCCCCTGACAAGCTAGAAGGATGAGAGTTTGGTGGGGAAAGCAGAAGAGAGCTTATATTGGTGTTCCTCGTGTGCAGGAGACTTATCCTTGGATGGGATCTTTTTGGCCTGGCGCTGCTTCTTGGTTGGTTCCTTGTCTGAAGCCAAGTTGTAGAAACTGTGGTCAGTAACTGAACCATCAGTTTCCTCTCCACCAGTGGAGTGAGCAGGGCTCTTCTCAGGAGAGGGCTCAGGGGAGGGCTTGGGAGTGGCCATCTTTGATGAGACAGGCTTTTTCTTGGTGGCTTTGGTGGGCTTAGAGGAACTCTTGGTTCCTTTGGGCTGCTTAGAGGTGTTCTTGTCCTAAAATAATAAGTAAAAGGGTTTAAAATAAAGCAATGTATTTATAAAACAAAAAAAACAAGTTAAAAAACATAATATATAAAAATTAAACTTTATATGGCTTTTATTGGCATTTAAAAGGTAAAAATTACTTGTATAGTTTTTATTTTATTAAAGTTATAAATAACAAGTTAAGAGTTAAGAGAAATATGTAAAAGTATTATATTTATATATAGATTTTATTTTAAAAAAACAAAAATATTAAAGAGAAAAGTTAAAAATACAGCATATCAAAAAATTAGATGATTTTATTATGTAAAACATAAAGTTTTATATGTGAGAACTGAAAAACGTCGACATTATGAGTGACAATTAGTAAAAAAAAAGCTAAATTCTCACTGACAATTAGAAAAATTTTAGACATTATTTTTAACAACATTTTCACTGTTGACATTTTTTGAAAATTTACTATGTTTTTTCACAGTACGCTTAATTAAATTTAAGCAGGCTAGCAAAAATTAACCATTTTCTGTGTGTTTTTGTTCACATATAAATATAAAAAATGAAAATAAGTCAAAAAATAATTAAATTTAAGTATTTCTTTATTAAATTTTATATTTTGGGATTGGGAATATGATATCTTACCATTGTGTATGTTAGAAGTTGTTAAGAAAGTTGTATTCAGATATACAAAAGGTAAATTGTCAACTTTGCCACTTACAACATCCTCAATAAGAGGTGGCATAGTAATTTAGGCTTAATTGCACCACTCTAATTTGCTTAACTCCACCCCAACAGATGATCACAAGCAAATAAACAACATTTATGAGTGTCAACATTATTTTTAATAATAAATTCTATAGTAACTTACATAGTAACTCACACTTAAATTATTGGATTGCCGTTAGCCACCAATCCACTTAATATATTAAAGATAGAATAAGTGCCACATATATTTATAACATGAACTTTTCAACAACCTACTGTATGTGCAATGTCTTTTTCAATATAATAATTCAATAAAAAATATTTTTAAATGTGCAATTAATTTTTTTGTTGTAGATGTTTCAGTTTTGTTATTAAAAATAAGTTATGCTTAAAAAGTGTTGACATTGACACTTTTACGTTGTGAAAACAAATAAAAAATAAAATGATTCTTACTAGTAAATGCAAAGGGAAAATTGGGTTAAATTGAGTTTTTTATTAAGGTTAATATTAAATTGTATCAAAATGACCACAATTTTGTCGTGTTTTCTGGGTTTGCACCCCTGAACACTTTAAAAAATGGGAATTGAGCTAGCGCGGCTAGCAAAAAACATAGTAGATTTTGATTTTTGAGTCAGCAGTGACCATGTTGACAAAGTGTTGACATGGCCACTGTTGACATGGGCGCTGTTGCCATCAATGCTGCCATTGCAAACAAGAATTCTCCTGTGTCCTACACAAAGGTCCCCATCCTGTGTGTTGACCCTGATAGCTTGGATGTTGTGGTACCTGCCAAGGGCAGGTGCCAGGCACCCACCCACTTGTAAGTAATCTTCCAAAGGGGGTGAATAATTGCAGAGGGATTTAGACCAGTTACCAGAGAACCCACAGGCAAGGATAACATACCAAGGTGGAATAGTTCTCCAAACAGGCAATACTGGCCTAAAAGCGGATTGAAACGTCCTAAGAAGAAATACATCCCTAAGTAGCACAAGAGGAAGGCTGATGCCAAAGGGTAGAAAACTTGGGGTTCAGCAGGCTTGTTGACAGACTGGTAGCTCTGAGGTTCTTCTTTCCAAGGTGGGTTGTGAGACAAGGTAGTAGCAGTATACCAAACTCCTGGTATTACCCGGCACCAGAAGTTATCCAAGAAAGGAGCTTAGGGGAGGTACCAGAGTCCGCACGTGTACCTAGAAAAATGCTGGCCTGTACAGCCTGCAAAAAAATCATCCATAAGAACCATTTATACCCAAGATACTCCATAATGGAAGTCTTGGGTAATATCATGGTTAGGATTAAAAGGGGTTTAGGTCAAGCTAAAATAGACAATAATTCCCTTGGGGTAAATGTAGACTTTCTTGATTGAACAAATACTGAAATGTAGATTACCAGCTTTTTATAGCATGGTAGCAAGAAAATAATATAGTGAAAATAGGAAAGGGAGATGAGGAAATTTGGAGATGATTCTGGATAATTGGCAGTTAGGAACCTCAAGTTGGGGGAAAATAAATTACTTTATTATGGTTGAAATCCTCTCAAAACAATTGGTACATTTCCCTTATCTTAAACTTATAACTTTCAGGTATGGCTTGGAGGTTCTAAAATTTGCTCCACAAAAGTTGGGGACCAGGAGTTGATCTTAGCCAAAGGAACAGCAGACAACAGAACAGAATTTAAAATACAAGAGTATGTAACGTTGCTAACGTCACCCAGAGTGTGTAACAAACAAATTAAAGTTGATTTGGCCTTGTTTAATTGGTCAAAGCCTAAAAAACAGGTAACAGTTAGTTGAGCTTGAATTCAACATTAAATTCACTGTTTAGGAGAGCAACTAAGTCCTTGGAAGGTGCAGGTTAGTTCTCATCCCTGAATTGATTTTATCCATACTATTAAGCAGAGGTAAAATTAAACACATTCTACTAACTAATTCTTCATTTTTAGGAGCTTCAATTGGGAAAGGGTTACAATGGATTTCTAAATTTGGTGTCCCTGTACTAATGTTGACATTAATACACTGAAGTGAATTCCTGACAGCAGGTGCTGGTCATCTGATAATGAGCGTGAAGCTCTCCTCAATTGCTTAGATAGTAGAATGTTTATTCAGGATACTGCATCCAAATTTAGTATTCTTTTAAGATATATCACCATAGTAAAGACCAATTATGATGACACCAGTCAAATTGAAAAATCCCCAAATGACAATCATCAGCCTAAGATCTTGCAGCCTGTGCATATCAATGCAATCAAACAGTGGGTATCCAGAGGCTGTCATCTGAATTATCTCTATGTCCAATCAATTTAGACACAGAATTCAGCATTTATGTTTCTGAAACACTTGTATCCAAAAACATGATCAATCTGGGCTTCTCTTTCAAATTATTGTATGTTTCTTTTCATAACCAGAACATTAAGAGATCAATGTTTGGTACATTTACACTGAAATCTATCTTGTCCTAAAAAAGAATAAGAATGCATAGTTTTTCTATATAGATGAATATTTGTTTTCATCATCACTCAGATCTAGGAATGAGTGGGTCAAGATAGAGTCCAAGGATGATGTAGCATGTCATGCAACTATCTGGTCCCAAACATATTCAATGGTAGCGCTTCTTGGTCCTTGCTGTTTAGACTAGTATCAAAGGATTAAGGGTTCTTACAATAGCAAAATATTCCCCAGTTTTTTCTAAGTCATCAAGGAATATCTCTTGATCAAATACTGTGAGCACACTAACATTGTGGGACTTGATAATGTGGGTCTCCACAAAGTTGATTTGTTTGTTTCAGAGCACCCACCCATCAGCAAAAATATCTGTACCACAAGCCACCAATTATACAATTTTCCAATGAAACTCTTCTTGCTTGCCCCTTATTCTCCATTTCTTAATCCAATTTAGAATATGTTTGGTTGTATTAAGCATAGGGTGAAAATGACCTCCTACAGGATACAGAACATCTGACCAATATTATAGAAGTTGATTAATTCTCAATGCCATATGCTGTGGTGGTGGCTTTCTACAAGCACTCCAAACAGTTTATACCCAAAGACCTTACTTTTAAGCCAATTAAAGAAAAAGAGTCAGTTCAGTTTTAGTTAACTTTTAAAGAAATTATGTTTGTTTAAAAAATAGAACTTAAATCATATTTTCTATCACTATCAATATTAACATGATTTTACTTTTAGTATTGTTGTAACTGTGCTGTATTATCATAGTTACAAAGGGAAAAAATAATTGGGGACTATATAATATCTTTATTATGATTTGTGAGATTATATAGTATCTGTGAATCAATAATAGGAATAAGAATATGACAATCACTCAATTGGATTGAGAATAGGGTGGCTTGATCCTGGTAACAAGTCAAGTGATAAATTGAGTTGCTAACCAGGTTGAGATTGGTACTGGTTCTTCTTTCCTTGTTTGGAAATTTGAGTTTGCTTTTGAATTTGGCTTTGAGTAGTGGGGAAGTCAGTTCAAGTGGCACAGGGTCTCTTGTGCAGAACTTTGCCAAGGGTTGTCCCTGGTGTTTTGACATTAATAAATGTCTATCAAATGTTATGCAGTAAATGTACAACAGTTTTTTAAATATGTGGAATCTTATTGATTTGAAAAGAATATAATATTATTTATCAATCAAAAAGAAATAATATCAATCTTATTAAATCAGCAAGAAGAAAGGTATTCTGTTACTCATCAAGAGACAAGTGTGAGAGTGTGAGAAATGGGGAGCAGGTTAATAATAAATAAAACCAAGCTCTCAACTACAATAAAAATTGTGGTTTCAGCAACAATAAGAAGGTTGTTGCTAACAATTTCTGGGAGGCCAAAGGTGGGAAGGAATCAACTGAACACCAAAAGTAACAAAAAAATCCAAATGGCCAAATTAGACTAACAAATTTCAAACTTTATTAGAATAGAGAGTGACAAAGCAAGGTCTTTTACAGTTCTTTCATTCATTTAAGGGATGGGATAGGATTAGGGTGGTAGATTGAATGTCACAAACTAGTTGACCAATGATATGGGCGGATACAAATGCATTTTTTGAGGCAGGAAGATCTTGAAAATTTTTGAATGGACATAGTCAAAGGAAAAACTGACTCAACTAAAATTAAAGAACCTGTCTTGGATGCAATTACCACTGCTCCTGGCTGCTCTTGCACATGATATTTAACAAGAGGTGCCTCTTGGGTGGGTTAGGTGGGGGCATCTTCAGAATAATTCCAAAATATTAATTGATGACTTTTCTTTGGCTTTTTTGGTAACTTTTTGAATAAACATTCAAAAATAATTTGGTAGAAATTCCCAAGCATTTGGCAGGAATCAGAGTGGAGGCCTAAGAGGGAGGTGTAACTTTACAGAGAGGATATGGGCAGAATTTACATTGCCATTATCTGCGCCTATATAAGGGATAGTGTCAGATGTAGTGGAGAGGGACTAGATGGGGCAAAAGAGTTCAGGGTTGGAAGGTTGTTGGTGGTGTCTTGATGGGTGAGGCCAGGTTGTTTGATGGGAAGAAGCAGTAATAGCTGGTTGCTTCAATTGCTTAAATATTATGTCATATAAACAGACTGGGCATATCAATCTGATGAGCAAGGGGGGAGGCAAGGGTCTTTTCTTGGCTTATCATTGTTACTTACATAGAAGATGATAATATTAGACAATTATTGGACAAAAATGGATGGGAAAAGAACAAAAACTTTATCAATTTGGGTGCACAGTTCATTGTAAGTTGCAGGCTTTGAGCGCCTGAGAGAAGAACCAGTTGTTGCAACCAAGTTTCCAGACTTGCCTGCTAATGTATCTAACGTTATGGGTTAATCTGATGGCAATATCAAATGGCAGGTACTTCATCCTAATTAGGAGTGCTGCCAATTTGACTTGCTGATTCCTGCACAAGTTACTCCTTGGCTTCAAACCTTACATGGAACTTCCCACTATGCCACCCCCTTGTGGTTTTGTGGCTTTCCCCATACAGTATATTAATCACAATATTCTACAATAAAAAAAACTTATTCTTATTATTCTGTCCTTTCTATTAGACTGTTATCTTCCCCAATTCCAAATACTGAATCCTCATTTGTTCAGTTGCAACAGTGGTAGCAGCAGTAGGTTATCAACCTACCTAAAAAAATTCCCCCCAAGAAAGGACAGAGTAAGGGACGTATGGCTACTCCCTAACAAGAGACCTTCCTGCCAATCCCTGAGGGGGACATCCCCAACGGGTACGTCATATATCATGACCAGTTAGTTCTCACCAGCGTGTACAATTGGCTCCGCCTTGGGCAGCATGACGCCAGCGTCACCCTGCCCCAGTCAGACCTATCCCAGCGTATGCTCAACCTTCAACTAGAATCCTTTGCTGGTGGCATCAAGGGGGCCAATATTGTCAGTTGGCTCCAGTCTACTGAGACCTGCCTTTGCATCTGCCAGGTTCCTGATCCCATGTGGGTTGCCACCGCATCTGGGTGCCTCACAGGGCCCGCTGCTGTGTGGTTCACCAACTGGGCTAGCCAGGAACTTGACGTTACCTGGACGGCATTTTGAGATGCTGCCAAGTCCTGTTACAGTGAAACCTTCTCTCCCATTGTGGTGGGAGCTCCTCTTCTAGCAATCAAGCAAACTGGTTCCATCTCTGAGTACCTTGCCGCCTGGCAACAAGCCCTTGCTGCCGCCCCAGAAGCTGTGACCAACAGAAACGCAATGCTACTCACTCTGATTGTCAATGGGTTAAAACCCCATATCTGCAAGTGGGTCCCTGTAGGTTGGTGTACCTCCATTGATGACTGCTATAAAGCCATTGTGGAGGCTAACAACCAGGCCTCAGTGGGCTTCTGCTGTACCAGTGACGCTCCACCCCAACCACGTACAACATCAGGCAATGACCATAGTCAAGTAGGCTGCCATCAACCACTCAGCAGGATAATGGGACCAAACGCCCCCGCGAGGGGGAGCTCCAGCTAGCGCAGATTGAGGAACCGGGAAAAGACTGGGGGTTGTAACAACAAGAGGCCTTACAACTCCACCTGACCCATCCTCTCAATCCCTGCTCGCAAAAAATCCCTGTGACTACAACGTTCACAAAGTTGAAACCCTGGACGTCTTTCAGGTCCATAGCAACGGCCCCGTATTGCAAGCAAGCCATTCCTCAAATAAAGTAACATGCTTGTCCTACCCCTTCTGTTTCTGTGGGAACACCCACAAATTGCTGGTAGATACTGAGGCCAACCACACTATGGTGGACCAGGTGTTTGCCGACTCTCAATAATTAGACCAAGTGCCCAGCAGATTCAAAGCCGTACAAGTAGCTGACTCCCGCAGAGTGGCCATCACCCACAAGATGATACCCTTCTCTATGAGAATGGGGAACGTCCAGGTTAAGCTCTCTGGACCAATCATGGCAGGACTCAGCCACAACGTGATTGCTGGTCTTGACTAGCTTTGGCACAACTGCCCCTACATTGATTGGGATACCTCTGTCATCACCCTCAACAGAAATGGGGTGGGGTTCCAGATTTACCCTGTGGAAATGAGAAAGTTACTCCATGATACTGTTTTTGTAAGAATAACAGAGATGGGCTCATATGATTTCAAGGGGAGAAACTAGACTTCAACCAATGCTCAGTCAAAGTTATCCATGCTGAACCACCAGCGGTCCCTCCCTTGACATCTTCACCATCACCAGCGCTTGCAGCACTCCTCAAGGAGTACAAGGATGTATTCAGTGAGACACTTGAACAACTACCTCCTCCCCGGGAGGTCCAGCATGCTGTACAACTTCCAGGATCCTTACCCAAAGAACAACCATTATACCGTCTCACTCCAAAGGAATATGAAACCCTCCGCCAGCACCTTGTGGACGCGCTCAATAAGGGCTTCATTTGCCCCTTGCTCTCTCCATACGGGGCAGCAGTCTTCTTTGTAGCCAAGAAAGACAGGTCCCTTTGCCTGGTCACAGACTACCGCGCCCTAAATGAGGTGACGGTTAAGAACAAGTACCCCCTGCCGCTGATTGACAACCTGTTTGATACACTTGCAGGTGTGAAGGTCTTTAGCAAGATCAATCTCACTGCGGGGTATAACCAGGTCTGCATTGCACCAGGGGATGAGGCAAAAACTGCCTTCCATACACACTACAGGTTGCTTGAGTGGCAGGTCATGAACTTTGGAATGACTGACGCTCCTTCCATCTTTGCCATGTTGATGAACAAAGCATATGAGGAATTGATTGGAAAATGTGTGGTTGTGTACCTTGACAACATTATTGTCTTCAGCCAAGATCAAACCACACATCTCCAACACCTCTGTGCTGTCCTTGACATCCTTCAGAAAAACCAGCTAAAAGCTAAACCCTCCAAATGCAAGTTTCTTAAGTCAGAGCTACTATTCCTTGGGCACACCATCTCTTCTCAAGGGATAAAGCCCAACCCTGCCAAAATCAAGGCAATCACCAGCATGCCACCTCCCACTGATGTGAGCCAGGTGTGTACCTTCTTGGGCATGGTTGTCTATGTGCACAAGTTCATCCCCAATTGCAGAGAACTAATTGCACCTCTCACTGAGCTCCTCAATACCAAGCAGCGCTTCCATTGGACCCCCGTCAGAGATTGAGCCTTTGAGACATTGAAGCAAAGGCTCACAACAGCACCAGTCCTGCAGTTCCCCAATTGAAACCGACAGTGCAAAATAGAGACTGATACCTCTGACAGGGCCATAGGGGGCGTGCTAAGGGTAGAAACTGACAATGGCGTCTTTCTCCCCGTGGCCTATGAGTCCAGGAAGCTTACTGACTCAGTACAACTCTACCCCATCCATGATAAAGAATTGGCAGCCATTGTACACTGCGTCAAGAAGTGGTGCTGCTACCTGGAAGGTGCTACCTTCCCACCCTGTGTTCTGACAGACCACAAGTCACTTCAGTACTTCAACACGCAGTTGCACCTGAAACACTGCCAAGCAGGATGGGTGGAGCGCCTATCACCTTATCAGTTATGCATTGAGTACAAACTTGGAAAGGAACTTGTCACAGCTGACGCTCTTTTGCAGCTCTACGTAGCGTCCATCACTGGGGACAATGGTTCAGATCCATATTGGCCCATGCCCTACCTCTGCCCTGAGGCAACCAGCTACAAGGGCCTTAACTTGGTGACCATCTCCAAGTTGAAGGACAACAAAAGTCAGTTCACCACCAATGCGGGTAATGTCTGCCGTTGGGCAGAGACAGGTGAAAAGACGCCTTACATTCCCACCACGCAACAAGGGGACACAATATTGCACTACCACTAAACCCTGGGTCACATCAGAGAGTTTAACCCCTTCAAGATCTTGAAACGTAAGGTTTGATGGCTGCGCATGCGTCAAGGCATCTTGGACCTCCTCAAAATGTGCGTGTTGTGCAAAAAGAACACGTCCAAACCTGCACCCCCCAAGTCTGTCCTGCCCATTGAGGCCATGGAACCCTTCAAGCAGTGGGCCCTCAATATTGTGAGGCCACTCCCCAAAGACAGACTGGGAAAGAAGTACATTATTACTGCCATCAACTACTTCACTTGCTGGCCAGTGTCCTGGGCAACAACCAACCATACCGCCACCACCATTACCCGCTTTATTGGCAAGGAAATTGTGGCCTGCTTTGGGCAACCAAAACGTCTCATCACAGATGGCGGTCCCAAACTAGGTGGGCATGTCATAAAGGCATACTGCGCCAAGAACGCACTCCAACGCATTGTTACAACCCCCTACCATCCTCAAGCCAATGGACGTGTGGAACGGTTAAATGGCTCACTGGTTCAACTGATTGCCAAGCTCTCACAAGAGCACCCCAACACTGCATGGACTGAACACCTGCCCAACGCTCTACTCATCCTTTGAGCAAGGATCAACAGGGGCACGTGGTTCAGCCCCAGTACCATGGCCTTTGGAACACCTGACAGTCTGACAGGGGTTGAACAGGGAAAGCTACGGTCCAAGGTCCCTGACAAGCCTCCCCTAGCAACAACCCTATCCCTGGATCAATGGCATGCCAAAGCCCAGGAAATTGAACACAAGCGGATTTCAGGAGAGACAAAGCACCTCAAAGCTAGGTACACCGTAGGTGACCCTGTCTACACCCTCAATCCCAATTCTGCTAAGTTGGAACCCAAACAACTAGGGCCCTTCAATATAGCTGCAGTCTATGACAATCACACCTACCAACTTGAGGATGCCCAAGGAAACACCAAGAAGCTTCACCATGATTGCTTGCGCCCCTGCTGTGCCATCCCCACACAAAAGTTGTTTGTGCGGACCTTCCCAGACCTTCCGCAGACTCCAGTCCTGGTGTCTAACAACAAGCAGAGGGCAAGGGGGAGGTGTTGCAACTGAGTTTCCATAATTGCCTGCTAACGTATCTTACAATACACAGGGGGCGCTTGATGAGCCGTCCCTTGACGTATCTAACGTTATGGGTTAATCTGATGGCAATATTGAATGACAGGTACTTCATCCTAATTAGGAGTGTTACCAATTTGACTTGCTGATTCCCGCATGAGTTATTCCTCAGCTTCAAACCTTACATGGAACTTCCCACTATGCCACCCCCTTGTGGGCTTGTGGCTTTCCCCATAAAGTATATTAATAACAATATTCTACAATAAACATTACCTTATTTTTATTATTCTTTCCTTTCTATTGGACTGTTGTCTTCCTTAATTCCAAATACTGAATCCTAATTGGATTAGTTGCAACGCAGTATTGTATAAACCCACATCTGCAAGATGCATGTTGGCGTGGTTGGTGGGGTAGGACCAACAGGTATGCCCCACAGCCCTTATTTCTTGAGTTTCCCATTCCTGCTGCTCCATCTACGCACTCAGTACAACTGTGTGTACAGAGTTTTGTGTGGCCCACTCCTCCAGCATGGCCTTGAGCTCTGTCTGGTAGGCATACCCATCTGTGGTGTTCAATATTGCGGAGTAGTGAGTGACGCCCAATGAGGAAACTGCCAACAAACCCCCAACAAAACAATACAAGATTGGCCCACACTTGAATACGTCAGACTGGATGTGCTTTTCTCCAAAGTTTTGAATACTTGCCAAAATTCTGGCATATGACAGGAAGATTATGTCATTACGGGCCCTCATTGCCCTTCCTTTGATGAAATTGACGGCAGTAAAATCATATGGGTCAGTGTCCACCAAAGTGGGGCCACCAAGAACCTGATTGGATAGGATTTTGGCGGCAACCATAACTCTGTGCATCCACAAATTCACCGTTCTTTTATTGGTGAAGATGTCGTGGAGTCCCAGCTGGAGACGTACCTGGACCAGGGGCATCTGCGGGTCACATTCCATAATGGCCATCATAAGGGGATGGGATTTTTCACCATCAGTTGGCATACAGGCACCATTTGGGGTCTTCTTGGGAGGGGGCCACAATTGGCGTGGGCTTGCAGGGTTGCAGCCACAGTGGACTTTGCAAAACCCATTGTGGCCGCAATTCCCCCAAGGGACATAAGCTTCCCTTACTTTTCAACCATTTTGAGAACAATTTATGGTGTAATTAGCTTTCTTCTGCGTCTTGCAGGCTGATTGGCTGGAGGTGGAATGTGTCTGTCATGGGAACCAGACGGTGTCATCTGACTGGCTGTTTCTGGATTCTGGCTTCTCTGGGTGACCCCTTGGCTCAATTGGCCAATTCCAGATGCTAGTGTTGATACATAATCTGGGTTAGCAGCTGCCTGTGTGTGATGGGCAAACAGGGCCATGCTTGAGGACACAGGAGAAAGAACAAACTCCTGGGTGGCGCTTGTGGAGGGGCCTGCAGGTTGGGAATGGCCATATACAGAGGCTTAACTATTGGAAGATCCAGAATAGCCCTGCATGATTTTGTCAAGGCCAGGGAACAGCTTGTTGACTTGATTGTTATTAAAAAAAGAGATAATAAATTTTTATTAAAAGAATTAAACTTAAAAAGAGGAGTGTATATTTTAGTCAATTTTATTGTTAAGTATGTTAAGTTGGTGAATAGTAGGATCTAAATTTTAGCCATCCTAAAATGGAATAGGGTGATTTTTGAGAATGCCTATGATTCCTAAAAGAATTAGAACAAATCCACTCTAGATCCTTTAACATCCTTTTTGAGACACCCATAAATTATATATATTTCAAATTCCTTGCAATTATGATTTGAAACTTGGTTCTTGGATTTGACAATCCCACAATTTCAGATTTTTTAAGTTTTACATGATATCTATGATTTGTTGGAAATGCAGGAAATCTCAAAGTGTACATTAGAATCCTGCATTTCTGATTCATTTATCCTGCATTTGTTTGCTGAGTTTTGTCTTTTGTTAGTTGAGTTATCTGCTCAAGAGATTTGAAATTTGCCAATTTAAATAAATCAAAAAAAGTCAAATTAAATGGTTGATTTTATTAAATATTTTAATTTTCACTCAGCTGAGTTGCCCGCAAAAGTGATTCAAAATTTGGACTAAGGAGTTGACAGTCCTGCATTTCTACCTGTAGGTTCTGAATCTACAGTATTACATAATTACCATAGTTATCAAGTTTCCTTACTTGCTGAATGCCTTTCAGAAACCCTCCCATACATCTGGAAATACATTGATCCATTTTATATTTTAAAATTTCTTTATAATGCTACCAAGTGTCAGGATTGAAAATTCTTTCCCCCTGGAAACCCAGGCCCAAGAGTGAGATTTGAACCCTGACCCTGAATTCCTGCAAGCTGCTGGCCCTATGGACCGAGATCCCGCCAGCTGTCAGGATTGATAATTCTCCTCCTCTGGAACCCCAGGCCCAAGAGCAGGAATTAACCCCGGAACCTGGATTCCCCCAGGCCGCCGGGCCTATGGACTGCGGGACTGCCCGCCTGCATTTTTCTGGGGTTGAGCCCCTGCAAGCTGATGCTGAAGATGATGGCCCACCCAGTGAAACAGATTGAGCTGAGGAAATTATTGCACTAAGTGGAGTGCCAATCACAACACCTAATGGAGGCAACCAGGCAACAACTATTAGCTTCATGAGTTTAAAGACTTCACCAGCAACCAATCAAGAGCCAACCCAAGGAAGAGGCACCGGCCCGCAACCTGGCCCAATGACCATAACACTAGAGCAAGATAATCAGGTAGCTAAATTGGGAGTCACAACCAATGAAAGAACTCCCGGGCTGAGCGCCATTTTGCTGCCTTTAGACCCAAGTCCCCAATTCCCCTGGCCCTGCCTTTCCCAATGCCTTGATGACCCCCCATGGAAAATGTTAAGTTTGGAGGTAGGGTGCTATATAGACCCAAGAACCCCGCACTCCAAACTTATTGCCATTTTTGAATAAAGGTTATGTTACTTTGGCTTATACAGCTACTGCCATATTTTTTATTTGCTGTCTATCAGTTCAGTTTGAGATCTCCTGGCCCTCCGCCTGCAGTTTTCTGTCCACCTGGAGTCCCCTTTGGGCCCGTTCATTTTACCAAATTTCCATTAAAGCCCAAATATAAAGATTATACATCAGAGAAGATCATCAAACTTGACCCATTATCCTGCATCCAATCTGCCATCAGATACAACTGCCAAGGCCCGTGGATATTCTCAACACCCAAATTGTTTAGAGGAAAATTCAACTATATTCCTGCTTACAAGCTCCACATGAAACTGCCTGTGACCCCCAAACCTATGCCTGCTTCCTCACCCAACCTTCCAACCAACCATACTGGCAAGCTGTTTGGGATTGTGTACATCACCCTCACAGGGGTGATTGGCACTATAATCCCGGCTGCTGGCCCGTGGTTCTGGGTGGGGAAGTCCTTCTCCTACCTTTTTAAGTTAGCTCATCTCTTGTGGTGGGCTTTACCCGCAAAAACCCCGGCCCAAGTTACCCCTGAAAATGATGGACTGGCCACCCAAGACTGGATCCCTGACATCAAGCAGTATTCAATAAAAACGGACATTTCTTCCCTGTTCCTTGCTTCCTCACAGTGTCACAATATCACTTGATTATATCAGGGTTGATGGATGAAGTACTGGTGGTGCCTTATCTAACCACTGGGCTAACAGGATGATGGACCAGTTGACCCATAAAACTCAGAATTCTTGACAGTCACTTGATACAATTATTATACTTTCAAATTAAAAGCCAACTCAGAGAAGTATAATAATTGAATAATATAACACAAAAATAAAAAATGATTGTATTTTAAATTTACACAAATAATACTCACTACAACAATTAATAAATAAACTAAGTTCACTCAATTAATTTATTAAAATCAGCACATGAGAGATATACACAACAAAGTTTAATCAAGGATATAAATTGTTTACTCAAAAATCATAGTCTGTATATATTTATGATATTAAAGCTCTATATAAATAAAATTTAAGAAAGATAAAGAAATCTTTATTATTTTTGTTTTTTATTTGAGTTTTTTTAGAAATCACTATAATTTATCCCAAATATTTTTTAAAAGAAAATGGCTTAAATTTTATTATTTTTCATAAATTTCTGGTTAATAATAATTATTTTTTTATACTGAGCTGATTTTATTTATCTCAACAGGTTATAAAACTACTGTATATTTAAATTTTAACTTGGAATAAATAACATTGCACAGGATTTTTACTGTTATCACAACCAATCTTTTTATGAAATTTATTATATTTAAAAGAGTTATTGAGTCCCAAAATAATATTTTACCTTGCTTTAAATTAAATATTTTTACTATTATAACAGACTTTAAATTAATATTAAAAACGAAATTTAAAAGTAAGAAATTGCAAAAAAAAACATGTGGCTAATCATAATTCTATGCTTGTATAATTTCATTGATTATAATATAAAACAAGTTTAATTAATGTTAAAAAATAAAATAAATTTTTATCAAATTTAGCTAAGATTTATTTAAGTAAATTAACTATTGCTGCAAAATGATACTGGTTTTAGATTATATCTATACTATCTTTGATATCATTATACTAATAATTAGCTTTTTGATTTAAAATATTCTTACCTCATAAAAGGTTCTTAGCTTTTTTGTATAATTGATGATCTTATTCCAAACTGAGTCTGATTTTAAATAATTAGCATTTCCTATTATTATTAAAGATTTCTGGGCTCTAGTGATAGCCACATTTATTCTTTTAGCATCTCTGACAAACCCTAAGTTATTTGCTAACTATTAGCTACAATTTGAAGATTTTTTTACATGATCTGACACATGAAAAGAGTATTATTTCTTTCTCTTTTCCTTGATAACCATCCTATATTTTAGATAAAAATAAATTATAGGCTTACTATTGTATTGAACTCAATATTATTATAAATATCACAAGAAAGTTTATTTCTGAATGAATGTTTAAGAATTTTTAGTTGTGCTTGATAAGGAGTAATAATTCCTATTTTATTTGTATTTCTTGAATCAGGAAAGTTATTGAGAAGTATCTTTATAATGTTGACTGCTGCAATACTTTCATCCTTGTTTATTATAGAAAAGTCAATTTCGTTTTCTTTTCCATTAATATGATAAAATGACATAGGAGGAAACATATTTGATTCATGCCATTGTGCTGCACATTTATACTTCATGTTTGGTGAATCAAAAAGAAGGGAGCTGTAGAATATTTCTCTGGGAAGGAGACTTATATCCGGATGCATTCTATATTGAATACTAATATATTTAGAATTATTATATTTCTTACTTTAAAAGAGAAATATTGTTTAAATCTTTGCTGCTCAATTTTTCAAAAAGGCTTTTTCCAAAGCCTAATTCAAGTGCTTTATTTGATATAACGGTTGGTGGAAGTTGAAAAGGGTCTAAAATATTAAACAATCATTTATATTAAAAATTACCTCCAACTAGAATACATTTTTTGCATCCATAAGCCAATGGAATGAGTGTTTCAGGAAGAGTAGCTTGTGTTGATTCATCAATAACAACAATCTCACATAGTCCTTTCAGTTCTTTTATAACCTTACTTCCTGCACCAGAAAGAGTACATGCAATTATGTCAGCTCCTTTAATTAATTTATTTGTGATAAGATATTTTTCTTTATTGAGATCATCTTTTAATTGTTTTTCTTTATTTTTTGAGGAATTAATATAATTTTGAGAAATAGCATATTGATATTTTAATTTATCAATATTGAAATTTATTCTGGGGTTTTTAGAAACCTTGATAAAAGAGTCTATTGGAAGATTCCCAGTCTTTCTTTTTTTGACAAGCTCTTCTAAAGCTTTTATTTCTGATTTTTGACAATCTAGTGTTTCATTTAATTTTTTATCGGAACTAAATTTATAGCTAATATTTTTCTTAATTTCTAAGCTCACTAAAGAATCCAATGAAAGATGCTTAGTGGATTTGCTCAGCTTTTCTTCAGGGCCTATTCTTATAATATTATTTTTTTGACCTGTTGCTTTTAAATGCTTATCTAATCTTAGAGTAACTTCATCAATTGCTGCATTGCTTGGAGCACATAAAAGTATTTTTGGCTTAATTTCATTACTTAAACTGGTCTCAGAAAAAGTTTTTCTGATTAGATAAGAAATAAGGGTTGCAATGAAAGAGGTTTTTCCAGTGCCTGGAGGACCCTGGACTAATAGAAATCCGCTTTCTAAGTTTTTAGCTTTAGAAATGGCTTCTGATTGAGAAAAATTTAATCCATAATGGTCCATTATGGAGAAAACTTCTTTTTCTTTTGCTTCCAGAAATCTAGCCTTTCCATTTATGATGTCATCTTTCAGATCCATTTCTGCCAGTGAACTCAAAGCCGTATACTCTCTAATGTATGGGACTAAACTAAAAAATTTAGGGAATGAAAATAAAAATTACTTCAATATTCTGATTATTCTGACTTTTAGACCTTTGATTTTAGAGCCATTTGATTCAAGCTTGTCGAATTCTGATTTTAAGCAAAGAGAAGATTCTCTGGAACCTTTACAAATGGCTAAATTTCCTGATTTAGTTTTAAAGTTTGATACATTATCTTTTAAATAAATTAAAACAAGATCTTCTTCTTCAATTTCTTTAGACAATGCGGAATCTAAGCTAATTTTCCAATATATATAATTTTCTTTGCAATCTAAGCCTGAAACTACTCCGGAGATAATTGAGTTATTAATTTGCAATTGCTTTTCTAATGAAGCCCATATTTCCAAATATATTAAATTTGTATATTTTTTTATAAATTCTTCTAAATTACAAGGATCTTCTATTGTTCTTTTTTTATCAGGAGTGTATTTCTCTTTGCAAGGGCTTCCATATATTAGTGATTTTATATTCCAACTCAATATAGTGTTGCTAAGTAAATAGCTTGATGACTTATCATTTGATTTGACACACTCTAATAATTCAGTACTTTCATAGGATTGAAGTAGACTGTTATTTGGATTAGAATTATTTTTATAATCACTTTGGTGCTTGTAAACCGTCTCCTTGTTTGGGGTGTAGCTCATTTTTTTCAAATTTTTTGAAGGATTTGTAACACTTTTTCCATTTATCCAAAGTCGAGGGGCTTTTTTCTCTTTCAGGGGCTGAAACTTCATTTTCTTCTGGGCTTTCCTTGGCAATATATTTCCGTATTTTTCTTTCGATGCAATATTTGATATTTTTTCAGATATGATAAATTTAAGAAGGTTTTTGTCTTCTTGGGCTTTAAGATACAAGTCTAATATATCATATACTTTTTCCAGATTTTCTGCACTTGAAATCTCAGTATCAAGATTTGAGTAAATTCCTTTTACTTTATCAATTGTAATATCTAACTTGCTTCCGGATTTAATTATTAACTTGATTATTAGCTCTAGGAGTAGTTGACATCCTTTTGAGCGATCCTCATCAGAATATAATGATATCTTAATTATAGGTACCAAAGACTTGATTAGATAGGAGTTCAGTAATTCACTGCAATAATCCTGCTTTAAAATAAACTTAGCGATTCTCCAAGCACCCCCAATTGCTTTTGAAACAATTTTGCAAGGTATATATGAGTTATTGCTTGAGTCAGAAAATTCCCTGAGAATAATATAGTAAAGCTTACATATGCTAGTGAGAAAATCAATATCGATTTTCCCATTCATTCTTTCTGTTGGCTTATCCTGTATAAAATATAATTTATTCATCTTATTTTCATATAATTCTTCAATACTTTCCATTATTCTTTCATAAACAGGATCATCCAATGGAATATGTGAAGAATTTGACTGGATTAATGTTACAATGATTGCTTCCTTAATCCACTTCATATCATCAGGTGATGTAAGCTCAATCATTTTAATTCGAGATAGTTTTTGTTTGTGATTGTTTTGAAATATGTATTTTATCTTTTCAATAGTGCTTGATTCTACTAAAATAGTCAGTATGAAAAGTTCATAATTTAATATCGAGACATTGTCAGTAAAGCATTTTTTTAAACAAAAAGTCTCTATCTCATTGAAATAGAAACTAAACATCTCATCGATTAACTTGATTTTTGCAGCAAAATTATCAAAAAATATTTTTCCTTTTAAATTTATACCCATAAGGCGATATTTTAAAATAGAAATAGCCAGATAATATGAAATAATTAGATAATTATAGTTTTCATTTTCCTTCAAAACTTTAAAAAATTGGATGAAGTAATCTAAAGTTTTCAAAATAAAAGGCACACTTGAATGTAATAATACTAAATTTGTAGAAAAGTAGCTTGTAATTATTTTGACAGAAAGCATGACCACCAAATCATTTTCACAATTTAAATAGTTGAGTATTACAGGGAAGCAATGTTCAATAAAAAGATTTGGATAGAATCTTGAATTATCTAATAATTGTAATATTAACTTCAATCCATATTCAACTAGCTTTTCTTCTTTATCAACATCCATCTTTATCAGCTTTTTAGTAACTGCTGTACAGATATTGTAAAATAAAGGGTGGTTTTTTAATCTTTCTAATCTTTTAAACATTCTATCTTTGATTTCACAAAATAAATTATATTCATCATAAAACTTCATACGATGAATAAGTAATAAATGTTTTTCCAACATAATATCCTTTGAAGCATTGGTAATATCTTCTTTGAATACCTTATAATCATCAAAAAACTCTAAAAATATCTTAATTGTAGGAAAACAATTTTTAAATGTAATTCTAAACTTATTGGCCTTAATAAAAAACTTGTACAAATCAGAATTATTCAACAGAACAAGCTCTAAATCATTTGGGAATAGTGAAGAAAGTAATGATGCAGACTGCCAAAGCCAAAAACTATTTCCAGGATTGAAATTATCAAATAAAAACTTAATCTTGATATTACACAGCCTTAAAGCATAAACCAACTGATCTTTAGAGATTTTAAATAAGGTATCATCAAATTTAGGCCATAAGCTTAAAACATTATATGCCCATAAAGAGATATCTTGGTCTGGATGTAATAATATCAAAAAAATATTTTCAGATAGTTGAATATCAATGAAAAAAAACTTCATACCATCAAATCTTAAACTATAATATTTGAAAGATAACTCTAAGACATTATAATTTAAGTAATTAAATGATAGAAAAGAGAGAAATAAAAAGTTTGACAGCTTCTTAAAAGAGTTACAGTTATCATAAAATCTACTTTTCATCCCCCGAGATTGGCTTCCAAAACTTATTATCTGATTTAAAGATACATTCAAAATAAACTCTTTAAATTTTTCTAAAGTCAATATACTCAAAACTCCTATATTTGGCCTTAAAAAATAATCAATTTTCTTAAAACAATTTTGGGCACAGTAAAAGCAATTGGTTATATGCATTTCAAACTTAAGCAGTAAAATATGATTCGATGGATAGCAAATTTGATTTAAAATATAAAAAAGATCATCACCAGGAGATTTAGAAACTTTCCACCAACATTTATCTAAGCTATCAGGTATATTTTCTTGTATTACTTTAGTATCATTAATAGCAAAAACTTCAGCGCAATAAGTTTGCATGCTTATCTACCCTGTTTTTTAGGAAGCCAAAATTTCAATAATTTTACCTTTTTTAAAATCTATAAAACTATTTTTTGATTATAGCCCACTTTTTTAAGAAAATTATTAATGCAAAAATAAATTAAAATTATAAATTTAAATCTATAGTTTTATAATAATAGTTCACTCCTATACATACATTGCCAAAATCTTTATTTGAAGTTAATTAAGAAAATTTAGCATATTATTACTGTATAAATAATAAAGAAGTCGGGAACCCTTAAAGTATTTATTGAATATAGTTTTTGTTTTATTTAAATCAACAATGCATTTAAATATTTATGATTTTATTTTAGTTTTTTATACAAATAAATTTATATGAATAGTATAAAATTTAATTCAAACATAGTTAGATCCAGATTTTATTAATATATATTTTTAACTTAACTTATTATTAATTAATTGCTCATTTTTAAATCCCTGATTTGAACCATTTAAAAAATTATACCAATTGATATTTTACATGCAATACAGCTTTAAATTTGCACTTAGTAATTTATAAGAGAATTAAATCAAGCTAATAAACTTTAATTATTAATTAAAATCTACACTTAAAAATAATTAAAGCAAAATAACTTAAGTATAAGTTCAAGCTTAAAAATACTCAAAAAAGATTTTTTATAGCTTTTTATATTGAAATTCATACTACTAAAGACTTCATCATTATATAATTTACTTCAAGATATTTTTTTACTAATATTAATAATTAAATTTAAATTTATACCAGTGACAAACCACTTATGTAATCATTATACAGTAGTCCCAAAGCTTTGAGGATAAACAAAAATATTTTAGCATTAAACAAAACTAACTCAATCAAAATAAAATTACAAAGTTAGATTTAGTTTGATTGACAATAGATTTGGTACCATTATATTTTTATTTTTAACTAAGCTAATTTTGTTTTAGGCTGCAATTTTTGTGCTTACCCTCACAGATTAGAAAATTACTACAATTATTTTCATTATAGTGTTTTGACATTTTGTTTGTGTTGATAGAAATGGATCTGTATGAAGAAAGATGTGCTTCCAGTTAGTGTTGTTGTTAATGCAGCAACTGGCAGGTTTCTGTTGTTGCTGGAGCCAAGTAATTGGAGGGGTCCTGTGGTCAATAGACACAACACCTGCAGCTTTAAGCAGAGGTAGGTTGGAAGGATTGATAAAGCATCAATAATACACTTTTATTGAATAATTGACACTAAGACTATTTGAGGAGTAGTAGTGTGGATTGTTATTAATTGTCTGAGTTAAATCTTCCTTGATCTTGCAGTCTGCTGTTAGTTGATCAGGGGGAACATTTGGCAAGGATTTTTGAGTCAAAGGACAAGGCACTGGCAAGATGACATAAACCAGAAGGCTACCACAAAGAGATCCTGGAGTAGCTGACAAGAGAGGTCTGCTTACTCTGATACTACTGTAAAAGCCTTTCTATAGTAATATGAGATGGGTTTTTATTAATTGTCTGCCTTTCAAGTGATCTTAGAAGGGCTTTTTATAGCGTAGGCAGGCTGTGGCCAGACTGGCGTCTAGCTGCAGAGAACTATTACTAGCTAGTCTATTATCTCCAAGCTACTAATTTCAACCCCCAGAGTTGGATTCTAAACCCAAATAGTGGTTTTAGAATGAGGTAATATCTTAAGCTGATAATTTCTCTTCACCAGCATGGATATTCCTTGACTCAGTTGATACCAACTATGTTGACATCTTTTGGACAGGGTCCTGTCTTGTGCTCAATCTAATGCACACTGCACACAGGCAGTACTCTGTCTCATTTCTTGGTGAAACAGATGCTGTATTCCTCCATTGTATTCCATTTAGCAGTGGTGTGTTTTGATTTAGTAATCCCAAATAGTTTGTACTTAATTATTTGAACTTCTTGATCAGCCAATGATTTAAATCCTGAATGTCTCAGGTGTCTTCCAAATTTCAAGCCTATAATTAGATCTGGTAGTGGCCTGTTTATTATTAGCTCATAGCCTCAGTGATGAGAATATGAATCAATCAACCCTGATAGATTAGGATTTCCTGGCAGTGGGCCATTAATCTGGGGAGTAATTGATTTTTATTAGATGATAAAACAAAGGCTTGCTTTTAAATAATTCAATTGACATTCACAAAAAATTATTATATTTAATATTCACATAAAAATGGATTTATTATATGATTTCAAAGTTTAATATAGCTCTTTTAATCTCTAACTATTTAAAACAATAAAAAGATTGAGGCTTATATTACTAAATAAAACATAGATAGTCATATGTTTTTTAATTTGTAAGTTTTTTAAAGGGTATACAATATTAAAATATATATCAAAAACATAATTTTATGTTGCATATATCCATGTTATATTACAAAAAAATTTAAAAGTGAAAATTAAACACCATATTAAATGTTAAAATAATTTTGAATTAATCTAATACAGTAGTTTTAAAAGCTATGGCGACAACCAAAAATACTTCAGATTTGAACAAAATCCAAGTTGCGTGAGATTCAGGATTCAATTAATTTATAAAATTTCAGTTAATAAATGAACTTTCAAACAAAAAAAGAAATTTCACTAGCCCATTATAAGAAAATATATCAAACATCAAGCAGTGTAGTTCAAACCACAAACAAAATGAACTGACACAACAAGTGAAATGGATGCATGCTGTTCTGGAGTATATTATAATCCAATCAGGATTCATATGAAGCACCAACAGAAGGACTAAAATGAAACAAAATTTGAGCAATATAGAAGCAAGATTCCACAAGCACAAAACAAAATGAACTCACACAAGATGTGTAGTATGAGCAGCTGAAAATAGAAATATAACAGTTTAACAGCCAATCAACGGCTATCCAATTTAGGAACAGAGGCATTTTATTCATTTTTATGGATCCTGATCTGTATAAAATGGGGTTAAGAACCTTCCAAATATGGGCTCAAGATTACAATAAAAATAAATCATTGAATTTTGAAATTTCTACTTTCAGTGATTTTATCCTAGGTTTTTTACAATGGTTTTTACTAGCAACATCTTCAACGGCGCCAGAAGCCAAGCCAGCTTCAATGAAGGCAAGGCTCAGAACGTGGAGGCACCTGTTTACACCCAAGCCTTTGAGGTGGGTAACTTGTAAGCTGACCTGTACCTGACCACTGACCCCTATGACTTTGACTTTTCAGTAGTCACATAGTGTCTAGCTCTGCCTCTGCTCCTGTACCCACCCCTGCACAAGCTGCTCACCAACCAATCAATCAGGATGGCAACCTTGATTTGGAACATCTTCCTGCCACCAGCCAACCTGCCCCCCTACAGCCAATCAGGCTTCAGCTCCCCTGGCCCAGCGCCCCAAGCAACAAATCATCACTGCCCAAATTCTTCAGGAAATTGCAGCACTGAATCTACAGGGTCTGTCCTGGGAACAGATTGCCGCCCAGTTGCAATTTACCCAAGCTACTGTCATGCGGGAATTCAACAACCTGATGAACAGGGGGAATCTGATTGGGATGGCCAAGAAGCCCAAGAAGGCCCCCAAGTCACAAATATCTGAGGCATACCCAATCATGCTTGACCTCCTCCAGCAGGATCTCAAGCTTCCCTTGACCCAGGTCCGGAAGAAACTTGCGCATCATGGCATTTGGGTGTCTGAGCGCATGGTGCAGCTCTGGATGTATGGGAAGGTGGCTTCAATACAGATTCTTAGCAATTTTGCCGGCAATCAATGGGATGGCACTGAGGATTCCCCATATGACACTGTCATCAAATCAAACCTGGTCTGATGCCTGACTAGTCTAACTGATGATGTCATGTTCATCTCCTATTACAAGCTATCAATAGCTTTTGATAATTTGGGACCCAAGGAAAAGCCGCCACCAAGAATGAAGGAAGAAGGTCAAGAAGGGAACATTCATTGGTGCATTTCTGGCTGTTTCAGCCAAGGGTTTTGTCTACTATTGGACAAACCCAGATTTCATCAATGGCTACTCATACAGCCACATCCTTGGTGGATTACTCAACTCCTGGAATGGCTCAAATTCCAAGTACTGGGTTTTCTTGAGCCACCAGATAGAGGGTAGCTCCACCTGCCCTTGAGGCCATCCAGGGACGTGGGCACCAGGCCTCAGTATATCCTGCCGGCCATGCAGACAACCATCTGGCTGATGTTGTCTTCTTTAACATTGGAGATACACCACAGGAGCACCACCCTCAGGCTTTCAACAACCTCTATCTTGAGGTCCTTGACCACAATTTTCTCTTTGGCCGCCAAATAGTGGCTGACTTTTTCACCCAAATTGTCTTCCATGTGAACATGGGCAACCAATCACAGAAGAACAAGCACCTACCACCTTGTGCCACTGCCACCTACCAGCCCATCCAGCCAATGACTAATGGGGAATACAACAAGCATTATATGGCAGCCATCACGCAAAATCCTCCTGCCTTCACCCCCACCACCAACACCCCTCACCCGCAAGCCCAACCCACCCAATCCCAGACCCCCCAGGCAAGCACTGCCTCTATGTCTTCCTTCCTGCGCTATTCTGTCTCCTAGGCATCACTCTTCCCTGCCCCAATAAACCCCCTGTTGTCAAACATTTTCTATTTATATTATCTTTATTTTGAATTTCAATTGTTCATGTTCTCTTTGTTTATAGTTGGTTTTATTCTTTATGTTCAGCTTATTTCTATAAAATCATATATTTACTATGCAATGTATCTAGATCCAGAACACAGTTATTTTTAGTACCCAGACATAGCCCCTTGTGAAAATATTGACAACAATTTGGTGATCAGCTAAATTTGAATTAGAAAATTATGTGCTAACTGTTTTTAGATAAAGTTGTTACTGATCTGAATTCAAAACCTTAATGATAAAATTTAAGCCAATCAGGATCCAAGTGATAAAGTGATTGTTGTGACATAAAGGGTCATTCAATAATTCTTTGGTGTATGGGCACTAATTAATATGATTGGCTGGTTGCTTTGCCATTGTACGCCATTGCCACTGTGGTGAGTTGTTGATGGACTAGTGCCCAATCAGCTGCTAGGTTAGCACTAGTCCATCAACAACTTGCTACACCAGCAATGACGTACAATGGCAAAACATCCAGCCAATCATATTAATCAGCGCACATGCACCAAAGAATTATTGAATGACCCTTTATGTCACAACAATCACTTTAGCACTTGGCCCCTGATTGGCTTAAAGTTTATCATTATGGTTTTGAATTTGGATCAGTAACAACATTATCTAAAAACAGTTAACACTATAATTTTCTAATTCAAATTTAGCTGATCATCAAATTGTTGTTAATATTTTTTACAAGGGGCTATGTCAAGCGCCAAAAATAATATTGTAATCAAGGAAACAATGCCAACACAAAGCAAACAACACATATTGAGATGAGCGTAAAACATATACACAATGGGTAAAAAGATGGGATAATGTAGTGGATGGGAAAACAAAAAGGAATAAACAAAGAGGCAACAGTATCAAAAAAATACAGAATTTATTGGGGCAAAAGCTATAAAAACATATGGAAAGGTTAGTAAAAAATCAATGAGAGAATTGGAAAAGCTTCTGAAGGATCTTGACTTGGCAATTGCCAAAATCAAAGACATTGATCACAAGGTCAAAGCCAAAGTGAAGTCTGCTGTCCTTGAGGGAGACAAAATAGACAAGGTGTCTGCAAAGGCCCTAATGACAAAAATACCAGACACCCCTGAGAAGACCATTGAGTGTCTTCTCAACATCCAGAAGACAGTGGTTGAGGGCCTTCAATTTAAGGCATACAATCTTTCTGCACTGTCTGTCTGGGTTGACAACCCATAAATGTATGAACATCTCAAACCTGCCAAGCGTGCCAGAACAGAGGATAAAGAATTGCCTGTACAACTGCCTGCACCAAGAATGGCCAAGCCTGCTGAAGCGGTTGGCAAGGAAGAAACACGTGAAGGTGACATAAAAAAATAAATGAAAATAAAAATTTATAAATACTTACCTGTTTTTTACAGAACATAGACAGTGAACTCCGCCAATTCCTGGTCCCCTTTTTCCCTGCCACATTCTACGCCAACTACGCCACTCATGCGGCCAAGCAGCTGTATCTGTCCCCCCTGTCTTGCGGAAGCTGGAGGACCACATCCACGGGTCATTTCCAATGTTGCGGGAGGCATTGACCAGGCTGACATATGGCAAGGGGGAATCTAAGTGGGCAGTTACTGCCTACAAGGATGCCCAACTGGTCCTCCTGGACCCGGCATCCCTCAGTGGAGTTTACACAGTAAACTCCATTGAGCTTGTTTGGAACGTCCTGGCAACGCTCCCATTCAAGAATGTACCAGAGATGGGATGGGCCCATGTGGCTGTTTGCTTCTGCTAACCCTTAGAGCACATGATTTCTTACCTGCTGGACAACTTTAGGCGTGTGGTGGGAAAATTGGCTGTTGCAGACGCAACAGCCGTCAAGAAGACAAAAATCCTTCTTGCCAAATTTGGGTTGGCCTGGAGTGCTAACAAGACGGGGGTCCCTGCAGCCATGGAGATGACCTTTGCAAAAACCAAGCATGATAAGAAGATCAGTGTGGTTTTCAATAAATTATGTGAGTTTACAGAAGCCTTTGCTGGGCAAAGGCTTCATTTGGTGGTTTACCTTGGGTATCTCTTCTACTTCGGAATGGGCACCAGCGTGGAGGATCTTGACAGGGTCCTTCTAGGAATAAACGAGGCCAGGCTCTCCCTGGACGGGAAGAAGGTCCCCCTGGGTATGACTTGGTGGATCACGTCATCCAGGACGCCCTGGTCCTGGCTGGTATCTACGGGTTTGCAGCCCTGCCAGAGAAGCTGCTCCTCCATTTGCACCTGACCCTACTCCCATTCACCAGCAGGCGGGAGTTTTTTTAATAAGGGTGTATTCACTGTCCACAGTATGGCAGTGGAGGTTGTGCGCCACCTCTATTGCAGGGTGGGTACATACAGAAGAACTCACTACAGGCGCTCTGAAAGAAATCTCTCTTCTGATAAATTTCATTCACAATTATATTATTTTTATTATAATAAAATTTTCTAATTCTTATTTTAGCAAACAAGATTTGCAGAATATATCCCAGAGAAGGTCTTAATCAAAGCATAATAATATTCTTCAATAAAATCTACTTCTGATTCATAAACATTACATTTAACTTTTTTTGATTATTATATTTATTTGCCAAAAGTGATATTACTGCGTTTGCATAATCCAGTATCAAGAGTTTAGGATACCCTTAGATGACACAATAAAAAATGATTATAAATAAATTACTAACCTTATTGATTGTCCTGCTGAATGTGATTGCAGGCTTGGAAGCATCTAAATATAAAATGATAGTTAATAATTATTTAATAGTAAATTAGATAATATAAAAAATTGGACACACTAAGCCTTTAATTGATTGGCTGTTTGGCTAGGCATGCAGGGATGAACAAATCAGCGTGGCCATAGAATTTGGCCACGGTCTCAGCTGGGAGGGTGTGGATCCCGGCCTGCAGCAAATTAAAGAGGTCCTTGGTCCCATTTGGGGCTCCTTGATTGACAACTTGCTTGAGCCACCCAAAGACTTCCTTGATGGGATTTAGGAAGGGTGAATAAGCAGGGAGGAAGAGAAGGCGCAAATTTGCCGTGGCTAATTGCTGGGGGCCCACTGCAATGGTTGTGTCAATTGATGGAAATTCTTCAAGAATATCAGCCACCTTGTGGAGACCAACATTGTCCAACACAATTACGTTGGTGAAGCCTGGGCTCATGTGCCTCAGGTGCACCTGGACCAATTGGAGAAATGATAGAAAGGTATGGCTGTTGCAGAAGCCCAGTATCATTTGGTATAGCTTGACCCCCTTTGGACCAAGGAGAGCCACCATTGAGTAGGCTGTGGCGCAGACTTCAGCACACCAAGCCATCCCGTCATTGAAGCCTTTGGGGACATAGCCATATGTATTGTGCATAGACAAGGCAAATGCTGATTTGTCAATATAGTAAAATTTGACTGTTCCCTTGGCTTTGAGGACAGTGTACGCCTCTGCGTAGTTTTTCCAGGTCTCAATGTTGGTTAGGCTATTCCAATTGTACAGAGATACCCCAAGCTTTTTCCAGTAAAAGCGCATCTTCTTCAGAAGATGATAGTAAAAGAAAATGGAAGCCTCAACCCCAAAAGTGGACTTGACCATTGCCTGTATATTTGCCAGTTCAAGATGGAAGTCCCAGGTGATCCACTGGCGGATTGCCCATTTTTGCCCCTTGGTGAGCATAGTGGAAATGCGCAAGGATTTCTCTATGGCAAGGACTTGGCCAGTATCAATGAACTTGTTGAAGGTCTTGCTGGCGTACTTGGGATTCATCCCAACAAGGGCCGCAGCCACCTTGTAATAGCTCAATTCACTCATTAGCTTAAGCAGGATGATATGTTTAATGTTGGGGATGCACTTCTGAGCGGGCTTTTTAGCGGTGGGGATTGGCTTGTTGGCACTGGGCACAACACAGGGCATGGGCACATTGGTGTAAAACGCAGCAATCTTTTTGAGCACCAACTGTCCCTCATCAGTTCTCAAGAACTCAGGCTCCTTGTCCTCTTCCTGATCCCCATCACTGATGTAGGGCTTGTAGCTAGTATCAAGTACAGGCTTCACCTTCTCCAGCATGGCTGATGGGACCAACTCTTGCCGGTACACAACGTCAAACACATAAAAGTAAGTTCTACCTCCTTGTTTCTAACTTTCTTTGTAGTGGTGACCTTGGTGGGCTTCTGGGTCAGCTTTGGGACCTGAGGGTTGATGCTCTGCACCCTAGCAGCTTGTGCTCCTTGAACCAGCTGTGTCAGTGCAGCGTCACTATGGAACTCTCCTCTCCTGTCTCCTTCTTGAGTAGGCACTTGGGTTGCACTAACTCTATTCTTTGACCTGCGGGGGCAACCACAACCACGGTGCACAACGGGTGTATTAGTACTCTGTTGTTGTGTTCCTTTCATTTTAAAATTTAATAAAATATTAAATAAATTTCAATTAAGTTACTCCATAATTTTAATTTTTGCTTTTATCTGAATATGGATTTACAATTAGAGTTTTTCCCACCCAATATCCCAATTATAGATTTTTTATTTCTTAATTAGTTGTTTTTGGTTTTACAACACCCATTTTAGAATACTCAAAAAAATCCAGCCATTTTCCTAGATTTTATAGCCAAATTCAAACACCCAACACAATATTTTTAAAATTTATGTTTCAGATCTTGTTTTATTTTAGATACCTTGGTATCATTCATGATTACAATCCATTGTACACACTGAGTGAGTGATTTTATTTATGTAGTGAGTTGCTATTGTGTTTTGTTTTTGGTTTGAGTTTTGACTCATCTTGCTTGGGTGTATTTTGTCACCAATTCACATAGTAAACATATGTACACCAAAAGTCAACTCACACCATTTTGTTTGTGAATCAATATATTTTGGGTTGTATTTTGAATGGTTTTGCTTTGCATGTGAGCCCTTTGTTGCTGTGTTGACTCATTTTTCCCATTAATCCCAATAAACCCTGTTAACAGAATGTATATTTTAACCTGAGAGTTGGATTTTGTTCAAATCTGAAATCATTTTGTTTAAATCTGAGGTATTTTTGGTTGTTGTCATAGCTTTTAAAACTACTGTATAATATAAACTAAGTGTCTGATCTCTTTTTAGCTTCATCTTGACAGGTAAATTAGAGCTAACTTTTTTAGATGAAATATGATATTAACATCTGAAATATTAAAGTTCTTTTAAACTATTTTTTTAATAAAAATACTAAATATCTATAGCCCATTTGTTTTGGAATATCTATTTAATTATCATCATAGCTTCTTTTAGTAGGTAGATAAATCAGAACTGAATATAACATAAAGTCTTGGGTATCTATTAAAATATTTGTGCAATAAGTTAATCTTTATTTAAATGTTTGAAAAACTATAATAAGGTTCAAGGAGCCCAAGTCCTCACTAGGGCTGCTTTGGCTAAGCCCCAGGAAGCTGTGACCAGTTTTTGGCTCTGGGCTACTACTGTAAATTCAGAACCTAAACATAAAAATGTGGGATTGTCAAATCCTTGGTCCAAATTTTGAATCACTTTTGCGGGATGGCCTTTTTTTAATTAAATTGATTTTTTTGAGTATTTATTTGAATATTTGAAAATGCGGGAACTCATAGACACTTTTCAAAGTTCAAGTCAAACTGCATATTTCCTATGGACAAAATGAATTAAATGGAATCAGATTTGAAGCGTTCAAATCCATCAGCCATTTTCATTAAGCTTACTATGTTTTTTGAAATTGCGGGATTGTCAAATCCAAGAACCAAATTTCAAATCACTTTTGAATGCCACTAGTAAACTCAGATATTAATTTCAGGAACTGGAATTCAAATTTAATGTACAGTAAGAACAATAGGAAACACCAACCTAAATCAAGAAGTTCCATCACAACTAAAATCAAATGAAAATTCAATCTCAACAACCATGTTTAGACAAAAAAGTGATTAAACTCTAAAATCATCCAAAGCTGGAAAGAATACAATATCATACACTTAAAATCACAGATATAGAAACTCTGCTACTATTCAAGGATAAATCAAGAGAAACAACTTCCCATAACTAAACCAATAGCTCCAAATAAATACATATTTAATCTAAAATATATATTTTTATTTTATTTTTATGGACAGACAATTGCATTCCCAACCTGCTCCTGCACCGGCCTGCAGAGCAGCCCATCCACAAGGGCATCCCAGAGGGTCTAAGAACAGACCCAGAACCCAACTTGAGGGGAGTCATGCTGACATACAGGCCTCCCAAGGTGTCAGCGCCAGCCAACCACCTCCTGCATCTCAAACCAGGAACAGTAGCTTAAATCCAAGACAGAAGCCGCTCTCAAGGCCTGCCACAAAAGTCTCCTATACAAAGGTCATTGGGAATAATGAGGTTACATACACCTCCACTGTGTACCCAGTTGTCACCCGGCCCTGCACTCTTGATCAAAGAGTTGCTACTTCCTGCCCCCGCGTCTTTGACACCTTCTATGAGCCATTGGCCACCACCAAAGAGCCATCTGCTCCTGTATTGTATGCCACCATTGACAGCGCCAGCGCAACCAAGTGTGATCCCACCTTCTACGCAAAGGTCCCTATCCCCTGTGTTGAGCCTGCTAGCCAGGATGCCGCGGTACCTGCCAAGGGACAGCGTCGGTTGACAGATAGTGAGTGTGAAGCTCTCCTCAACTGCTTGAACAAAGGAATGGCGGTTTGGGATATTGCGTCCCAATTTGGTGTCACAGCCAGATATATTGCCAATATCAACACCAAGTATGGCAACACCAGAAGAATTGAAAAATCTGCTAAGGCTAGGTGGCAGCCCAGCCTACTTCAGCCTGTTCTTATCAATGCAATCAAGCAGTGGGTTACCAAGGATTGCCACCTGGACTCACTTGCTTTTCAATCAATGCTTGCCATAGAGTTTGGGATTTCTATTTCTAAAACCCTTGTATATGAAGCAATGGTCAAATTGGGCTTCTTTTGGAAGGTGCTTGGAGTTTCTCCATACAACAGAAACAATGAGAAGACCATCAAGGATTGACACATTTATGCCGTGAGATATCTGGCACTAAAGGAGACTGGGAATGTCCAGTTCTTCTATATTGACAAATTGTCATTTTCCTCCTCACTCAGGTCCAGACATGGGTGGGTTGAGAAGGGGTCCAAGGACAGTGTAGCCCATTGTGCAGCTGTCTGTTCCCAGACCTATTCAATGGTTGCGCTTCTTGGTCTTTGCAGGTTAGATCAATACCAAATGATTAAAGGCTCCAATAACAGTGGGACATTTTTTACTTTCTCTAAACTGTCAAGGAGTATCTCCAAATCAATTACCACAGTACAATCAACATTGTTGCGTTGGATAATGTTGGGCTCCATAAAGTAGATCTGGTTGTTTTAGAGTTCCCACCCATCTACAAAAACAGTCACACCTCCAGCCACCGGCTTACCAACTGTCCAATGAGACTTCTCTTCCTCATGCCATATTCCCCATTCCTGAATCTAATTCAGGAGGTTTTTGGGTGGATCAAGAATAAGGTGAAGAAAGGCCTCCCCCAAGACACCAAGGATCTCTTCAACATCCTTGAGGTCAGTCAATTTGAGATGCCACCCAATGTGGTGGCAGCTTTTTACAAGCACTCAGAATCCTTCCTCCCCAAAGACCTGGCCTCCAAGCCAATCAGATAAATGGGCGCTCTGGGTTTTATTTGTTTTTATTTTTATTTATTTTGTTTTTATTAGGACTCAAAAATTATTATTTATATATAATGACGTGATGTTTGATTGTATTATAGACATATAATAATCAGTAAAAAATGTAATTAAAATTAATTATTCTAGATATAGAGTTATGTATTTTTTATTATAATCCACCAAATAGTGTACTGACTGTAGAGTTAACAAATTAAAAAATTAAAAATGATAGAAATCAATCAACTTTATTTAAATAATTGTGAATCATTGTTTGTACTTTGGCTTTTTTAAGCCAAAAATTGGACCTAACAGGTTATCATCTGATCCTTATTATTTCAGTGCCACTATAGCCACACAACACAGAAACCAATGGTTTTCATGTATTACTTACTAATTAGTACTTAGGACGTGGGTCAAGCATATCAAAAATATTTATCAAATCATATTACAAGGGAAAGGTAATTTGAGTTCTAAATAATCACTTGTTTAGAACAATAGTGGACCAGGCCGCGTGATGCAGATAAATTCAATTCTTGTTGTTTGTCTATGTAATAAATGAACCTGTACTCAACAAGCTAGTAAATAAAAACATTTTTAACCTAGTTTTTACTATTTGACGTGGTTGCAACTATAACTAATGTCTTGTAATATATTTAGATATGTTACTATTATAATTTACCTATTAAATTTAAAATAATTTTAAAATATTAAAAGTAAATTTTAATTATAAATCATAAAATTTATCTATTAAAGTTTAAATATTAAAATTTATATAGTAAAGTTTAAATATTTTTGTTTAATTGTGAATTATTTAATATTGAAATATTTAATATTAAAATTTAGATATTAAAAT